>JACEIK010001145.1:227554-237626 GCA_018107945.1 Datura stramonium
TTATCCTTTACATGTTTATGTGCTAAGTTAGTTATTACAGGATTGTTATCTCATGGTTATAGTTTCAGCCTTACATACCAGTACATTTCATTCGTACTGATGTACCCTTGCTTGGGGACCTGCGTTCGTGCCGCAGGTGCAGGTATAGGTCAAGATGGCCATTTGAGTAGCAGTTCGTGAGGTCAACAGATGGTTGGTATGATCCTTTCTTCCTGGAGCTAGGGCCTAGTTATTTATCCTTGAGTTTTTAGATACGGTTATGGGTAGGTCGGAGCCTTGTTCCGACCATCAGTCAGTTTACTCTTTAGAGGCTTTGTGGACTTAGTTCGTACAATGGTATTCAGTTTGTGGCCTTGTCGGCTTTTTGTTGTTTAGTTTAGCATACTCATAGACTTGTTTTCATATCAGTTGTTTGCCCTGTATTGTTGAGACATTATGGGTCCAGTTTGTGCTCCAGTTGATTGTGACAGGTGGCCTGGACGTCCTAAGTGTTACAGGTACAGATGTCATATAGCCGGCTTTCCAGTCAGTCAGGTATGGGGAGCCAGCCGCGCCCTCCCCCCAGTTATGGGGCGTGACAGATAAATTACTCAATTATTCATGAATTTTATGAATTTTCTAGTTATTTATCACGGCTGTAATCTTTAGCACTTGTTTTCATGGCTAGTTCACGTATGTCAAGAAATATATGTATTCACTATATTTTTAACTAGTCCATGTAAAACCCATATTTCATGATTATGATATGAGCACTATGTATGGTTTTAGGAGTAGTATTTAACACTGAGTAGGCCGGGGTTCAGTGCACCCAAGTCTCAAAACTATGTGACACTATAAGATAAGGGGTCCTCTCCAGTTGGAAGTGACTTCCTTACGCTACTGGGCTTATGAGTGATATCACTCCTTTATGGTTCTTATCCTTGTCAAGGGATGGACACCCTCTCAACCAGGGTAATAGGTTGGGCTCCATGATACTCACTTGGAGTATATCAGTTATGAGAATCTCCCTTTATTCCTCATGTTTCATGTTTTTCATGTTCAGGATTTATGATATCATTTTTATAGTGTATTTTGACCCATTGATCAAAGATTAAGTTTTACTTATTTTTTCAAATATGATGAGATTTATGATATTACTTTCAAACCTTGGATCATTATACTTCAGATCATAATGAAAAACTTATGTTTTTTTATTGTCCCACGATCATGATCTTCAACATATTATCCTCACTCTCATGTTTTATTTATCCTACATACTTAGTAATTCAAAGTACTGATCGCATACTTGTATGCTATATTATCTTATGATATAGTTCCAGATAATCAGTCTCAGCCCCACCGCTAGATTCGATCTTGCTCAAGATTCAGTTCAGTTTTTATGAGTCCTCATCATCCAAGGACATCAATTTTATTCGTCTTTTATATCATTTTAGTTTTTATACTTAGTGGAGCTAGTTGGGGGTTTATTCCTTCAGCTTATCTTATTTTTTAGAGGCTTTTCAGACTTGATGTATATATATTCAGCTATTTGACTTGTTGTCTCAATTATATCGCTTTATTATATCATAGACATCCACTTATGCTTTGCATTATGAATGATTTCCACCTAGTTATATGCTTATGATTATGCTATGTATGTGCCATAGATTACCTTTCATCCACTCATGGTTCTAGCTCCCCTGTTCCATCTAGGGTCCATGCTCAGATTGTGACAAACTAGGTATCAGAGCATCAGGTTTAGGTGTATCCTATGGTGTCTAAAAGAAACGTTAAGTAGAGTCTTTTTCATGGTGTGAAGCACGTCGCACTTATGAGAAAGAGGCTACAAGATGTTTTAGGAAACTTCCTTTTATTCTATGTTCTATATCATGTGATGAAGTCCAACTTTCTCTATTCTTCTAACTGGTTCTATACGTGTTTGCAAAAAATACCTCCACAAAGAGCTAATGGAATGAGAAATGGAAAT
The DNA here is from genome assembly GCA_018107945.1 of Datura stramonium. Classification (NCBI taxonomy): domain Eukaryota; kingdom Viridiplantae; phylum Streptophyta; class Magnoliopsida; order Solanales; family Solanaceae; genus Datura; species Datura stramonium. The sequence continues at coordinate 229,521 of JACEIK010001145.1, forward strand.
GACAATGGCAATGGGAATCAGCGAATCCCACTAGCTCCAGCAGATCCTTTGAATGAGCGAGTGACTCAGGCTAAGTTTAGGGATGCTTTTCAGATGTTGACACAGTCTATGATAGCCTAGGTCAACCAGTAGGAAGATGCACCTGTGAACATCAGTAGGAGTGTTGCAGTGGCTAGAGTGCGAGACTTCATTGGGATGAACCCGCTAGAGTTTCATGGTTCTAAGGTGGACGAGGATCCATAGGAGATTATTGATGAGATCCATAAGATTACCTATATTATAGGGGTTTCAGGAGTGGAGAATGCAAATTTGGCCTCCAATTAGCTAAATGGGGTAGCTCATATATGGTTCAGGAAGTGAAAGGAAAGCCATAAGGCAGGAGCAATTCTTATTTATTGGGATGAGTTTGTGACAACTTTCTTAGATAGGTTCTTTTCCCAGGAGTTGATGGAAGAAAAGGTAGCAGAGTTCATCAACTAGAAGCAGAATGACATAACTGTTCAAGAGTATGCCTTGAAGTTTACTCAATTGTCCAAGTATGCTCCGGAAATGGTTGCCAAGCCGAGGGATCATATGAGAAAGTTTGTGTCAGGGGTCTCAAATCTGGTGGTCAAGGAGTGTAGGACAGATATGCTTATTAGTGACATGAATATCTCACGACACATGATTCATACCAAGCATATCGAGGAGGAAAAAATGAAGGAGAAGAAAAGGGAGAAGAAGAGGGCTGGGACAGGGAACGTTGAGTATTCTCAACAGAGGTCAAGAGGTAGACATCGCTCATAGTCCCATCAAAGATCATCAACCCCAGTTCCATCGTCAGCTAGTGTCCTGTTAGAATCAAAGGTGATTAGAGGGGTGGAGCACCAAGCTCTAAAACTCAGGGGAGTATGTTAGGAGGACGCATATTCCTATCTTGCAAAAAGTGTGAAAGGAACCACCCTGGAGAGTACTTAGTTGGCTCAGATGCTTGCTTCAAGTGTTGGAAGCCCAGACACAGACTTAGGAATTATCCTTCAACCAGATAGGGTGTCGATAGAGGCCACGCCCCAGCCACTTCTTCAGCAGCTCCAGCATCTCTCCCATCGCAGTAGGGTGCATCATCTAGTGCAGGTGGCGGATAGCACTATGACTTTTTTTATGCCCTTTTCATGCCAGGAGCAGGAGAGCTCACCAAATGTGGTCACGGGTATGTTATGAGTTTTCTATCTTGATATGTATGCCTTGATAGATCCAGGAGCCACATTATCCTTCGTGACTCCCTATGTTGCTATCAGTTTTGGTGTCAATCCCAAAATCCTCTTAGAACCCTTCTCAGTCTCTACTCTTGTTAGTGAGTCAGTTTAGCACAGAGGGTATATAGAAATTGCCCTATTACAGTTCTTTAGAAAGTTACCTCAACCGACCTAGTAGTGTTATACATAACTGACTTCGATGTCATCTTCGGCATGGATTGGTTGTATTCTTTCTATGCTTTAGTTAATTGTAGAACCCAAATAGTAAAGTCTTGATTTTTAGGTGATCCAGTGCTAGAGTTGAAGGATAGTTCAGCAGTGCCTGTAGGTCGTATTGTCTCCTAACTTAAGGCCAGAAAAATGATATACAAGGGTTGTGTACACCATTTAATTTGGGTTAAGGATTCTACAACCGAGACCTCGGCTCTTCAGTCAGCCCTTGTGGTTTGTGAGTATCCAAAGGTATTCCCAGATAATCTGTCAAGAGTCCCTCCCGAGCGGGAAATTAACTTTGGGAAAGACCTCCTCTCTGATACACATCCCATATCTATTCCTCCTTACTGAATGGCTCCAACTGAGCTTATGAAGTTGAAAGAACAGTTGAAGGATCTCTTAGATAAGGGTTTTCCCATTGCGGTGCTCTAGTCCTCTTCGTGTGGAAAAAAGATGGTTCTCTCAGGATGGGTATCGACTACCACTAGTTGAACAAAGTCACAATGAAGAATAAGTATCCCATTCCTAGGATGGCTGACTTTTTCGACCAGCTTCAGGGTGTTATTTGCTTTTCAAAGATAGACCTTTGATATGGCTATCATCATCTCAGAGTTAGAGAGTGTGACATTCCGAAGACAGACTTCAGGACTCAGTATGGTTACTATGGATTTATGGTTATGTCTTTTGGACCAACGAATGCTCCTGCAGCTTTTATGGATTTGATTAATAGAGTGTTTAAGAAGTATTTAGATATGTTCATCATTGTCTTCATAGATGATATCCTCATATACTCTCGGAGTGAGGAGGAGCATGCTACTCCATGCACAAACCTGCTCACTTGAGCTCTCTAATCAGCCACCATCTCTGGTGCATATTTGGACAAGTGGATGGACTCTAAGGCATACTCCTAGACTGTCATATATTCTGTGTCAGGTTCACAAACTCATCTTCCTTGATCTCACTCATCTCCCAGTGAAAGAACCGATCCAAGAATGTGGTGAGGAACTCATCCCAACCAATGGGACCCACTTTAACTTCTCTGCTATCCTTCCACTGTTTGAACTAGATGTGGGCAACCCCTTTCAACTGATAAGAGGCTAGGTTTGCGCACTCTTCCCCTGTCACCCCCATAATCTGAGTGATCTTCTAGATTTCATTAATAAACTTGTGTGGATCCTCGTCAACCTTCGATCCGAGGAACTCCGTAGGGTTCATCCTAAGAAAGTACTTTACTCTTGTCGCTGCCGCATTCCCATTCTGGGGAATATGCTATACCGCCTACTGGTTAACCTGGGTGGTCAATGTCTATGTCAACATCTGGATGGATTCCCTAAACTCCACGTGGGCAACCTGCTCGGGTACATGATCCTCGGGGGATAGTGGGTCCTACTGTTGCCCATCCCTATTGTCATTCTAATGGCCATTTCCATTTCCGTTTCTTCTTCTATTAACTCGATGAAGATGCATGATTCTACAATGTGGGTAGCACGAGTTAGAAGGATGGAGAGACATTTCATCGCATGACATAAATCATGAAAGAAGGGAAATTTTCCTAAAATGTTTTGTAGCCTCTTCGTCATAAGTGTGGCGTACTTCACACCCATGAAATAGACTTTACTTAATACGAATTTCAGACACCCTAGGACACTTCAAAATCTACTGCTCTGATACCAAGTTTGTTACGACCCGAACATAGGCCCGGATCTAAACACGGAACCTAGAACCATAAATGGCTCTAAGTCGACCCATGGCATGAACATGAAAACTCTAGCTCAATGTAATTAATGCGGAAATCTAACATTTTAAATAGCGGAAGTCTGAAAATACAATGACGTCTGAACAACGGAATACATAACACTAATCTGAAGCTGAATACATACTATGTCTAATAAGCTCTAAAATCTAACGAGTTGATGGGATATGACCCCAACTAGCTCACTAATAAACTAAAACTGAACGTAAATTGGTAAGAAGGTCCTCGAAGGATGAGGACTCACCAACAAGCTAGGAAATGCTAACTCTTAGGATCTGGCTGTCGGTGGGACTGAACCTGAACATCCGAGCCTATATCATGAAATGATACAACATAGAGTATGCGGTCAATACTTAGAATTTATCGAGTATGCAAGGTAAGTAAAAACAGACAGTTAAAAATACATAAGAGTTCATAAGAGCAGGATAGTCTAATCATGAGTGAATATCATAATATAAACATAAGGGCTCAAGGTTTTCAAACCATTCATAATCTAGTCATAGTCATAATCATAAGAGAAACCTTATAAAGATATATCTTGAGCCAAAGTAACATAAACATGACAATGCATAAATCATGAGGAACAATGGGAGAACTCGTCTTAACTGACACTATCATGATAGAGCTTTTGATGCCCCAACTATCTCACTCAAGTAGGCAGAGCCCTTCCAGGCTTGCCAGGAAAAGGATGTGCATGACATGATATCACAAGGGGGTCCATGAATACATATACCTATAGTTGCACGTAGTTCTGAGACCACGGAATTTACCTGAACGTCGGGTCTACTCAGTGCTAGACACTGCTCCCAAAAACATACACATGAGGGCTCATATAGTAATTGTAGAATCATTTATAAAGTTCATGGCCAATAAATCATAACATGTTGACTTCTAGGTGAAATACATGATTAGTCATGAATAAGGGCCAGTGAGTCGGCCATAAGTCATAAATTCATAAATCATGAAGAACATGCATAATTGTGAAAATTCATGTACTTGACATTCACAAATCCATGAAGAGTACTTGAAGAGAAATCATATCATAAATCATAATTTAGGCTTAGGAAGATCAAAATCATAATAGAATCATAACTTGACGTTTCATGAAACTTTGCTTAATTTGGCATAGATTGACTAGGATTTGAAATCATAAAATTTTAAACAATTTAAGTATAAAATCTTCCTGTAGTCTTAAAACAACATTTAAAATATAAAGGGAATTGATCCATAATCAAATCAAAGAGAATCCCATGAATTTAGGGTTAAAACCCCATAAGATTATTAATTTTACTTTAATACTTGAATTCATGAACATGGAGGGAAATTGGGGCATGGGAGTGAAGAGAGACACTCATTCACAATCCTACATACCTGGGTAATCTGGTCTTACACTCTTCCTTGAAAGCCCAAAGAAATTGGAGAAGAAATTGGAGAATTCTACATTTGATTTTCAAAGAGAGACCTCTACTCTTGCATGCATGGGAGTTGAATGAATTAGGATAGGTTTACCCCTCTTAAGATCCTCCTAACATAACTTAAAACAGCATAGTTTAGGACCTTAGAGTTTAGGATTTACGAAAATACCCTTAATAAAAAAAAACTGAAAATTGAACAGTGTTAGGGACCATTGCTCATATCATGAGTTGTACCATGAAGTGACGACTCATGGTCGCCTCTCGCTGTTACCACTGGTCGGGGGACTGATTCCTAAAGACCATGCCATGGGCATCTGTCACGGGTCATTACATGGCACCACGGGTTGTGGGACTATCCATTGCTGCTAAGCCCTGACATTTTTCCAAACCTTCCCACGATTACATCCCACGACTCGTGGTTCCCCACCACGGGTTGTGACACCATCCATGACAGCACCTACATACCCAAAAACCACGACCCTTATCACGATTACAATGACCAATGAGTCATACTATGGCTCGTTAGTCCAGATATTCACACCCAGTAGCTTACATTGACTCCCATAAATGACTCGTCGTTCCTTCCCACGACTTGTACGATGAATCATTCTATGATATTTTCCAAACTTTTCTGCTGAACTCTTTTCTAATTCTGAACCTAGCGTTGGGAATTTTCTGGGTATCACAAATATTAACTCTTTGTGGAAAATCTTCCAAAAAATCAACTTCCACCTTTACCTTTATGCAAATAGGTCTGGTTTGGTTTCTCATAGCCATATCAACTTGTAATAGTTTCCCGGCTACTGAAAGTAAAGAAAAAACTATTTATTTACCCAAAACATTCGGTGGAAGATACAGGAAGGAAATTCAAGTAAGAGATATTACTGTTTCCTCATCCGATCGAATAAAGAATCCCACTTCAAAATGCATAGAGGGTATAACCAGTTTCTGTATGTGATGTAGAACACAGATTTGGATAGTAGATTCATGTAATCCTACAACAATATAACATGTATTATACATACCTATTACACAACAAACCTATATTGCATTCTCCCTTTAGCTTGCATGATTTTAGTATCAATCTGCATAACTTTTTTATGTCCAACTATCCATATGAAATTTTGTCAACTATCACATATTATAGGTTTTCATAATGTTCATCTATTTCACTTCTTAATATAGATAAGTAATAGGTTTAATAAGAGGGGTTGGGTTGGGTTGTCGAGTTTGGATTTAGTGTTTCTGCATTGGTTTTTTGATGTATTTTATATGGTAGTAGTATTAATGAAGTCTTGAAAACCTACACAAGAGGCTGATCAGTGATCGAAATAGTCATATTTACCGAAAAAGGTGCATAAGCAAGTAGGGGTTCAATGATTTTAGAGAGAGAAAGGTTAGAGAGAAGGTAGAGTAATTGGGATCAATTTAATTCTCTTCTTGAAAGAAAAGTTTTTGGACATTTATAAACTAAGGAATATTTCCCTCTGACTTTACACAATAACAACATCCATATTGTAGTCTTTTAGGGTTGGAGAATTTTGTTTAGGGAAAGAATTTTCTCTCGATATTTTTTGTAGTTTCTTATATATTAATGAATTTCTCATATGTAGGTTAATTGATCAAACAATTTTAAATAAATCTTTTATGGTATATCTTTCTTTTGTTCTCTAATTCATACTGTTCAAAGTTTAATTTGTTAGTTTTTGCATGACACATGATTATTTCGATCCCAACAAGTTTTACCACTTATGATTATGATATTTTATTAGCGACTAGAAGTACATAATTTTATCTATGTTTCATCTCATATTTTGACCTTTTTCCTTGTGTTTATATGTTGATTCCATTAACTTTATTCATAATATTCGTACTTTATTGTGTAGGAAAAGACTTGGTAGAAAAGTGATGGTTTAATGCTAAAATGGATGAATATGGACTTTATAATCTAAGTAGAAGTGCAAGAAATAAAACTGGATCAATTCTGAAATCCGAGTATCAAGGGCACATGAAGAAAATGAAAGAAGTGAGAATTAGGCTGAAAAATACCTTGGCACTGTCCAAGGCACCACAAGGGATGAGGTATTAGTGAGACATTGATCCATATGGATAAAACTGAAAAAAGTAGAAAAAACATACTGAGACGTTGCCAATGGTCCCACACCAGTGCAGAAGTGGCCCTGTTTGAGAAAAATAGGATCTTTGAAGTTCTGGCCTCGTGCGACGCCAGTGACATCGCATCTAACATTGTACTAGTACATTTTTGGCCTATTAGACCAGCCACCAGTGATGTCGTTTCTATGCAGTTTTTTTTTCATTTTTAAATTGAACTTTGTTCATAATCACACCCAAAAACTCATCTAAAAAGGGTAAGCGATTATCATAAATATAATTCAATTTTTAAGTTCATAATCGATTCCACAATGGATTAATTCAGTTAAACTTTTGTATCACCAATAATGTATATTTTAATCAACTTTCTTATGTACAATATTTTAAAATTTTATATTAGACTAACCAAGAATAAATAACAAGAGTAATGAAGTTATCAAATAAATATAACGATTTTCTTTCTATATTAAGAGGCCTGGGATAAAGATTTTCCTAAACGTCAAAATTAATTCTTAACGTTTTAACTATAATCTCTCCCAATTATTTTCTATCAATCATGAATTATTTTTATCACAAATTTTTTTGATCAACTGTAATAATTTTTTAGAGTTATTCTCTCAAACTAACTCTAATTAATAATTTGTCGTATTCATAGAATCATGTCAAAACTTTATTATCTCTAAATCCGCTTTTAAATATAAGTAGTTAATCTCTTAACAACTTCGAAGCGATGTTGTTCAACTAAAACCTAATCTCAAAATCTTTCTTAAGTAATGCAAGATATAGGCGGGCCGTTAATCGAGAGCTCTTCAATTAGTAACAATAAATATGTAGTTGAACAAATAGAGAAGAAGAACTCGATTATAATTAAACACAATTAGAAATTTATCCAAAAAATGGTTCCATCAAAATAACAGAGAAGAAATCCAGCTACTCATAATATTGTTTAAAAAAATAACATATAATTCCATATCAAACAAGTAAAAGAATGGAAGAAGGTGAAACTATAAGCCGAATGCTCATTGTATAGGATGAAAAACAAGCTTGACACTTAGATATGTTGAGACGAAGATACGTGTTACAAAGATTGGCAGTTACAGCGGAGTTACAAGATCATGCACGGTAAACATTCTAGAGGAGATAAAAACTCAAATAAGAAGTAAAATCGGACACAAGCAAAAGGATCCCCAAAAAAATAACATAAATATAAGACAAGATCCGTCATTTTGAGTAAATATCGTCCGTTACTCCACCTGCATTAATAGTCATTTATTGTTCATTAAAGATAATTTAGGATATGTTTGAAAAGTCATTGTGTAATTAAAATTGGTGTAACTACTAAGATAATACATATTATAGTAATTATGATGGCATGTTT
>JACEIK010001145.1:256763-276453 GCA_018107945.1 Datura stramonium
CTAATTGAGGCTGATTCTTACACTTCTTTGATTTCCCAAGAGTAATTGAAGAGAATTTGAAGAAGAAAAGCTTGACCATCCTCTCTAACCTTCTACCTTTTCTTGCATGAATGTAAATGGCATAAAAAGAACTTAACCCCTTTAAAAGTCACTATTCATAACTCAAAACAACGTAGTTCAGGACATCGGATCTTAGGAATTACGGAAAAGACCTTACTCAATTCGCAGAAATTAACTGCCATGTAGTCCCCATGAGGGACCTAACGACTCGTCATCTTGGGACATGACTCGTGGCATCATTCGTCGAGTACACTTCTCATCAAGTCCTTAGGGCTCCTTACGGGTGACTTAACGATTCATTGTCTGGTGACCACGACTCGTGGTCACCATTCGTTAGGAACACTTCCTATGACTTTAAATAATTTTCATCCAGCTTACCATAGCTCACTCCACGAAATCGTGGTGACTGACCACGACTCATGGGTGCCTTTTGTTAGGTAAACTGTCTTGCTCTTCCTTTTTTCTCAATCACAACTTCCCATGACTTATCTAACAACTCGTGGGGCCTGACAATGAATAGTGGTCACATCCGTGGGGATCCCATTTCCCAATTTTCAACTCATAACCTGAGCCTCACCACGAGTCACATCACGACTCGTGGGATGCTCTCACGGGTCACCTCATCACCTATTTTGTGTCCTGATTCCAATTATAAATTTTTCTCTGTTTTAACTCCCCGGTTTGATCTTTAGGCTTCTGAGGTATAACAATATCTCCCCCTTAGGAACATTCATCCTCAGATATTGAAAAAGATACAGAAAAGCAGAGAAATGCAATCATCATATTAAAATATTGATCATTTAAGATGGAAACTAATGGAATGACTATCTCTGATTCAAACTACATAGCTGAACTGAATTCACGAATCATACATACATCCATATACATAAAAGAAACTTGGACACATGAACTGGACATGACAACTAAATAGGGTTTTAGAGCAAAATTGATACTTCAAGTTGGAACTGAGCTGGTAGAGAATAAATATGGGTATCTAGCCATCATATCCTCTTCGTCTTTCCACGTAGCTCCTTCAACATGCTGATTCCTCCACAAAACATTGACTGAAGCTACTTCCTTTTTTCTTAGCCTTCGAACTTGACGATTCAGTATTTCTACTGGAACCTCCTCATAACTAAGGTTGTCTTTCACACCAACATTGTCCACTGGGACAACTAAAGGTGGATTACCCAAACACTTCTTTAAGAGTGAAACATGAAATACCGGATGCACAGAAGCTAATTCTTAGGGAAACTCCAATTCATACACGACCTGCCAACCCGTTTCATAATCCGGTAAGGGCCAACATAACGAGGGCTGAGTTTTCCTTTCTTTCCAAACCGCATCACTCCCTTCATGGGAGATACCTTCAAAAATACTAATCATCCACTATGAACTCAAGTTCCCTCCTTCTCACATCGGCATAGGACTTTTGGTGACTTTGAGCCATTTTCAACCTGTCCCGTATGAGCTGAACCATCTCCATATCCTCATGGATCGAATCTGGCCCTATCATCGCAGCTTTACCAACTTCAAACCAACTAATGCGCGATCTACATCTCTGCCAATAGAAAGCCTCAAACGGAGCCATCTAAATGTTGGAATGGTAGTTTTTATTGTAGGACAACTCAATAAGAGGCAAATGATCATTGCAACTACCTTTGAATTTAATCATACATGCTCTTAACATGTTCTTGAGAGTCTGAATTGTCCGTTCCGCTCGACCATCCATTTGCGGGTGAAATTGTGCAAAGCGTAACCTGAGTACCAAGTCATTTTTTAAACGACTTCCAAAACTAAGAGGTGAATTGGGTACCTCTTTCTGAAATGATGGATTAGGACACTTGATGCAATTAAAATAGATCCCGGATATATAGTTTTGCATAGTCCTCCACTGAATCTGTTGTTTTGACCGGTAGAAATTTAGTGGCCTTAGTCAACCTGTCTACCACAACCCAAATGGAGTCATATTGTCGATGAGTCTGAGGTAAACCTGTGATGAAGTCCATATGTTTCTTCCCACTTCCAAGTAGGAATACTGATATCCTGAAGCACACCTCCCGGTCTCTGGTGCTCAACCTTTACTTGCTGACAGTTTTGACACTTCACTACAAACTCCGCGATGTCCTTCTTCATGTCATTCCACCAATTGACTTCTCGTAAGTCACAGTACATCTTGGTGGCACCTGGATGGATAGAATACCTGAATCCATGAGCCTTGTGCAACATTCGGCTCCTTAAATCATCAACATCCAGAACACATAAGTGACCCTGGTATCAAAGCACACCATCTCCTCATTTGGAGAACACTTCTACCTTTTGATTTTGAACCGCTTCCTTTAATTTTACCAAAATAGGGTCTTCATCTTGTCTAGCTTTTACATCCATAACCAAAGATGATTCTGATCTGTTTTGTTCTATAACACCGCCATTAGTCGAGTCAACCAACCTAACTCCCAACCTTGCAAGTCGATGCACATCTGTAACTAGCTCTGTCTTCCCCTCATCCACATAAGACACACTCTCCATAGAGAGTCTACTAAGTGCGTACGCTACTACATTTCCCTCACCCGGATGGTAAAGCACACTCTTTTCGTAATCCTTGAGTAGCTCCAACTACCTTCTTTGCCAAAGATTGAGGTCCTTCTGGGTAAACACATATTGAAAACTCTTATGGTCTGTGGATACATCCACGTGGACCCTGTACAAGTTATATCGCCATATCTTCAAGGTGAATACCACCACGGCCTATTCAGAATCATGGCTCGAGTAATTCTTCTCATGAACTTTTAGCTGTCCGGAGGCATATGCTATAACTTTTCCATGTTTCATAAATACACATCCAAGTACGATCCTTGAAGTATCACAATACACCACGAACCCATCGGTACCCTCGGGTAGGGTTAATACCGATGCTGAAGTAAGTCGAGTCTTCAACTTTTCTAAGCTCTTTTCACAGGCCTCCGACCATTGGAATTTAACCTTCTTTTGGGTCAATTTGGTCAAGGGTATTGCAATAGATGAGAAACCTTCAACAAATCTCTGATAGTAGTTGGCTAAACCCAATAAACTCTGAATATTCAAAGGATTCATTGATCTAGGCCAATTCTTCACCGCTTCTATTCTTTGAGAGTCCACTGTTATGACTTCTCTTGATACCACATGGCCCAAAATGCCATTAAATTAAACCAAAACTTGCATTTTCTAAATTTGGCATATAATTGGCGATCCTTGAGAATCTAAAGCACTATTATCAAATGAGCGGCATGCTCCTCCTCGCTCTGAGAGTATATCAGGATGTCATTAGTAAACACAATCACGAACATATCCAAGTATGGCTTTAACACCCTGTTCATCAAGTCCATAAAAGATGTAGGAGAATTTGTTAGTCCAAAAGACATAACTACAAACTCATAATGACCATACCACATCCTGAAGGCTATCTTTGGGATGTCTCTCTCCTAAACTTTGAGCTGATGGTACCCGGATCTAAGATCTATCTTCGAAAAGCACTTGGCACCCAGAAGCTGGTCAAATAAATCATCAATCTTGGGTAGAGGATGTCACGCCCCGCCTTGGGGGGTATGACTGGCACCTGATGCCCTAGTAGGATCTGGACTGCTAACTGGTGAGCCTAAGCACATCTGGTGCCTGGCTAGCTCTATCTCAGATTTCTAGAAACAACGGGCTATATAACGGTTGTAAATACAGCCTGTAAATACAGCCTCCAACTGACAAGGTCGTATAGCTACCTGTAAATATAATTTCAGCTAACCAGAGGACATACTTATAAAGGGGGACCTATGTGCTTCCACACAATTATGTTGTCTAGTCATTTGTGACTCAACATAAGGAATACCGTATGTCTACGTGACCGGCAAGGTCACCACTACTATCGACATGGACCCACACGGCCAACATAATCAATAATGCTAAACAACTAAACAAGACACACGGCCTCACACGACTGGCAATAAATAACCACAGGGAGATGTGTGGTATACAATCTGCAAGCCTCTATGAGTACTGATAAAATGGTCGGGACAGGGCCCCGACCTACCCATACTGCATAATAAAAGAAAATGAGCTACACCTATGGAAATCAGGCTCTGGATGATAGGAGTTGATGACTCTATAAGCTGGAGCTGGAATCACGGGATCGTCTCCTCGTCTATGAGTACCTGCAGGCAGTAATGTAGCGCCCAACGGGCGTGAGTACTGGTACCAGTATGCAAAGCAACCGAACACATCTGGAATAATAACAACATAACTAGCAACCCTGAATAGCAGGAAATACATATGGCGACCTGCTGTCTAATAGGGCAGGAGCGTACCTGTCGATGTGGCGACCTGCTGTCTAATAGCTCATATATAACATATAAATACATATATATAGCAAGCAAGAACCAATACTAAACCCCCATAAGATGGATGGTGCCAACTAATCAAATAATCTATATACCCCTACCCGGGTCAAAACCATCCAAAATAAGTCACTCCACTCATCTACTAACTACGAGCACCTCTGCCGTCCCCTGGGCCTCCCGCCTCGGCTATGGCCTCTGATATAAATAATCAGGTTCGTGTCCGGAGGACTCGCACTATATCTGTAACTGAAATCAGATTCGAAATCTGTTCCCTGGGCGCATGCGCACAACAGGGTAAACTATACTGCTATGCTGATCAGCCTGATATGGGGAAAGCTTCATCCCATCTTCGCCCTACATGGACGGCATGCCACTTGAAGTGACGTATACCACCCGCTCCAGTGGGCGACACAGCCGACCCAAGGGCGACGAGAGGACACCATAAAAGGTGCCTCACGACAATAATCAAAGTCTCAACAATCAATAATCACATATAGAGCAAGCATGTTTAAACTGAAAAATACTATCTGCATACTGATTTCTTATTCTCGAACTCTTTGTGTTATAATGATTTTCATATTGCTCTATACTAAATCTGGGATCTTTATCTGACTGCATGGCTAAACTGTAGCCAAGAGCTACTACCTGGACTGTATGGTTATACTGTAGCCAAGATATCATCTCGTCTGTATGGCTATACTGTGAGCTAATATTCGTTCTGTCTTCTGATGCATTTACTAACTTTTATTCTGAATATATGTCATATTACTATAAAACATGCTTGCTAAACGCATACTGGGCTATACTGAGTCTGAAATGATAACTCGCCATTTGGCGCTACTCTACTAGCTGGACTGAATACGATATAACAACGCAAGACAGATTTACTGAACTTGCACAAAACTCCATATTCAACTCCGTAAATTCTATTACGGAGTTTACTGTGTTATTCTAGGCTAAAGTTAATAACTTGCCAAAGAAACCGTTTACATACTTACTTCGGGTTATCCAACTAACAGACGAAACTCGGTCAGTACTCCAGCTATTTCTCCCAACTACATTTACATATATGTCAATTTGAACTAAATACACTAATATTCTCGAAGAAACATCACTTTCGATATTTTTATAGCCCAAACTTTTGGCTTATCGAAAGACGATCGAAAACTTGCTATTTCTCAAAAGTCCAGAAGGGAGAAATATTCACTTTAAGGCTAGGAGTATATTGACACTAATTTGGAGCATTCCACATACCTTAGCCCGGTAGCGATGATTTTTCCGCTGAATAAGTGAAACTAAATCCGTAGAATGTTCTCCTGCTAAATACCTCGGTATCTGAGGTTAATTTGAGTTTGGACCGCGTTTGACGGCGATTCGAACGATACTATCAAAACCCACGTACCCCTGTTTTTCGCGACTTTCTCTGAAATTATTTGATTTAAATGAATTAAACCAAAGCTGGAGGCTGTATACTTGAGCCTGATAGGGCCAACGTGTCACAAGGCCAACGCGGGAGGCCTCTCCGTGACACGTTGCCATCACGGGAGGGCTCTACCCCGGCTCCTTTCGCAATGGTTCGACAGGTTTCTTTTTCCGGTCTTTTTCCGGCTCTTTTCTAGCATGTACGGCTTTCAAAAACTCTTAACCAACATGCGAATAGGCCATCTATGTGTCGGGAATTTTACGGGTGTACCATTCTCCCCCCTAAGAACATTCGCCCTCGAATGTGAACTTCTATCTATAGGACTTCCCACTTACTCAACTTAGAGCTTAGAAAACTGGCAGAAGTTTCCCTGCATTGTTTATGGACTATCCCAAAACCCTGAAATGCAGAAAAGTCCAATACAGGTACTCCACACAATACTATAGTGTTCATATGAAAGATTAAAATCGATCATCTCATTTATACATATATACTGTAGGGCACTGCATAAAATAACAATACTAATCGTAACTCACGCCTGACTAGGCTTGGATAAGTGAGGATATCTGGGTTTTCATATCTTCCTCTGCCTCTACTCCATCTCTTCTCGGTTCTTGTTACGCCACAGTACTTTGACAGACGTAATATCTTTGGTTCTCAATCTACGAATCTGTCTGTCTAAGATAGCTACTGGAACATTTTTATAGGCCAGCTCTTCCGTAACCTGGATATCCTGGACTGGGACTGCTCTGGATGGGTCTCTTATGCATTTCCTCAGCATAGATATGTGAAAGACCGGATGAGCGGATTCTACCTCCGAGGCAAGTTCACCATATGCCACTCAGCCTATCCTTTCGACGAATCTGATAAGTGCCCAACAAATCTCGACGTGAGCTTACCTTTCTTGCCGAATCTCATCACCTCCCTTTCATCGGAGATACTTTCAGAAATACCCAGCTGTTCACATCAAATTCCGTGTCTCTCGTGCCGCACAACAGCATACGATTTCTGGAGGCTCTGTTCAGTCAGTAGGCGTTCTCTGATAAGCTTTACCTTCTCCTGACTGTTGAATAAATGTCTGGCCCAATCAACGCTGACTCTCCCACTTCAAACCAGCCACCCGGCGATCTGTATTTTCGCTCATACAAGGCTTCCAAAGGGCGCCATCTCGGATAGCTGAGGATAGCTATTATTATAAGCAAACTCACTAATGGCAAAATGCTCGTCCCATCTACTCAAAATCTAGCACACACGCTCGTAGCATGTCCTCGAGCGTCTGAATAGTGCGTTCAGCCTGTCCATCTGTCCGAGGGTGGAATGTTGTGCTAAAATTAATTTGCGTTCCCAGACCTTCTTCTAAAATGACTGCCAAAATCTAGCTGTAACAGTTCTCTATCGTGAGATAATGGATACCGGAACACCGTGTAATCTATCTATTTCTCTGATATACAATTTGGCTTAATCCTCAGCCGAGAAAGTAGTTTTCACTGGCAGGAAATGAGCTAATTTTGTTAGCCTGTCAACTATCACCCATATAGAATCGTGCCTATGTCTGTTACGGGGTAATCCTTCTACAAAATCCATGTTCATCAAGCCATTTCAGAGAGGCACAACTATGTCCTGACTTAACCCGCCTGGTTTCTGGTGTTCCGCTTTTACCTGTTGGTGTTAGACACTGGGCCACCCGGCAATTTCTTTTCACCTGGCCACCAGTAGTTTTCCTTGATATCATGGTACATTTTTGTCGCGCCGGGGTGAAGAGAATAGCGGGCGTAATGTACCTCATTCATAATCTACTAGCGGAGCCCTGAAATATCTGGAACACAGAGGAGGACTTTACATCATCACAGTACCTCATCTCAGCTGCGTTCGAAAATTTGGCGCTTTTCCCTGCTGGGTCCTTAAGCTGAACCATCTCTATACTGCCATTCTTTTACCTCCACGACTAACGATGATATAGCGGTGTTCTGAATTACGCTCTGTTGTCCTCTTCGTTTCGCTACACGAACGGCTAGGCTGGCTAATTGGTGTATTTCTCTGGATAATTCCTATGATCGGCTACAAGTACGCCTAAACTCCCATATATTTGGTGTCATGCATTTTGCTACTACATTGTCTCTTCTTGATTGATAAAAATAGTCATATTTAGAGAACTTGGCATATAATTGACGGTCATAATGGGCTTATCATGCCGGAGAAATCGCCAGGTAATCTACCGGTATAGCTAGAGCTTATCTGGCCTTCGGCCGCATGCTAAGGCTACTAGTCGCTGGGATAACTTGAGCGACCGTTCGCACACCATGTGCCCGTAACTCGATAAGAGGATCCTGATAATGATCATGATCTCTAATAGTCTGATTGAATAACCTTGCATAACTGAATAGCTGGGTTGAATGACCCAAATGGTGAAGTAATCTAACAATGCTCTAAATGTCATACTCGAGCATCTGTAGCTTATGCATAACTGCGGAGTTGTGGACATTTAACTGCTTTGTCATTCTACTTGAACAATTGTAGAACTAGGCTTAATCGTACTTACCAGGCGGTCAATTCTGGATCTTCACAGGGAATCTACCGATCTCCTTGTTCTTAAAAACACCTGCAAAGTGCTGTGCGTATCACTACCACCCTCTACGCCTTGGCTCGTATCCAGCACTTGGAGTTCAGATACTGCTGCCCTGGGTACTCTTCAACCATAGATTATCTGGGCATGCCCATATTTGTTGGTGCCTTGTATTTAACATCTGAAGAGAAAACTGCTGAAGTACTAGTCTGTCATCGACTACTGATGTGGACCCTTTTCTTGGGGTTCCTACGGGCTTGTCTAACTGGGAAGCTGGGATGACTTGCGGGGTGTTCCACTCAATAACTGGGCAGGTTGACTAAGGCTGACTCTCACCTACAAGGCTGGGAAAATGATGTAATGACCACTTAACATCTGGAAAATAATTTCGGTATTGTTAACCTCGACGTATTCATTCCGCCCTAATTCTGTTCTGCACATGCGATAATGTTACTTGATCTTTAGGGATGTTTCCCTGCTAATACAGGCGCTAGTTGGTCGTTAGACCGTCTAACTGTGCCCTTATCATCTAACCACCTGATTTAGGCTACTAACTCTTGTAAGCTTCTAAAGCCTAGATTCGCAACAAACATATAAGTCCGTTAACTCAATAAACTGAGAACTGAGAAAGTTTCTATGGCTTCATATGTGAATCACACTTACATACCCTCTTTCTGGCGAGGTCCTGCTGTACGATCTGTATATACTTCCCAGCACTAACCAGAATTCAGGTGACCGTAACCCCTATTGGCAAACTATTCACCAAGATATTCGATATCTGTATATATATATATATATATATATATATATATATATATATATATATATATATATATATATATATATATATTAACAACTACGTACAATCCATACTAAATTTTGTAGTAATACGTAATCTCTGGCATGCTTTACTGAATTTCATACTACACATGATATACTGCTTCACAGTCAATGATATTTCCAATCCTCTCGGGGAACAGCTTCATTGGATTTTTCATCCCATTCTGGAAGATTCAAACATATGCACTTTAGTTATGGTCCGCTCGTTTGGAAATTCCGCCACTCTACAACATGGGGTCAACATCCGAACCTTGTGGCCTTACTAGGAATTATATTGAGAGCTCACGACTGTCTTCTGGGACTTATCTCTAGGCCACACTAGATTAGAGTCTCTGTGTCGGCAGTTTCTTAAATCCTCCGTAGGTGGACGTACCGCAACATTTGAACCATAATCTTACTGTCTCTTAACTGTCAGTCCGAGGCTTAGTCCTTAATACACTATATTCTCTTAATCTGAGGTGATTCCTAGTTTTTCCTCAAAATCTGGTATTCTCGCTTCTTTCCCCTCATCTTGCTTAGGCCGAGCTCGGGGTTCAACGCATTCGCTTTACATTGATAATAAGGTTACGGTCAAGTCCCAGCTTATACTTCTTCTGGCTTGCAGTAAGACCCATCTGATTCACATGACCTCCCTACCTTTCAATATCACAACTAAAATCATAATCCATATCTTGCGGAATATCCTGTCATTGTTAGCGTTTTATGACGGACTTGGCCTTTTCTGACTTGAACTTAAGTACATTTGGGTCGTTCATCACTGACAGGTCTTTGATTATCTGCTTCAAGTGTTGTAGTCTTACTTGCTCTTTGATTATTACCGTGAGGGTCTGCACAACTTTGGGCTTACTTGCTCTTTACGCTTTCTAACACTTTATGGAATCAACCAATCCCTCTTCACTTACTGCTTACTTTGGGCAACCTCGCCTCAATTCTTATGCCCCTTACTGTACTGGAATCAAAATTAAGAGGTAGGAATAGCCTTTTCTTACTGCAACAAAACAGAAACATGGAACTATACCGCATCTGAAAGATGGAGGGGGAATCCCCGCATTTCCCTTTCACCCTTATCTGGATATTGTCTATTATCTTAATCAGATCTTATATATCTAACAAATAAATCAGCTCGTATGTACATTATGCTTCTAACTTCTCCAACTTGAAGTTATAGAAATATACTGGGAATAGTACCGATAAAGGTATCACATTGGGAGGTCCCCCCATACCTCTCCCCGCTGCTGTAATTACCTTGTAACCGGCCGGGTGCCCCCTTCGCTATATCCAATCTTTCTGCCTGATAGGGTGTCGCTGATCTGACTTTGTATCTGTAATCAAAGAGTATGATAAGTTTTAGGGACTAAACCCTATACTGTACCGCTCTATAGCACGATTGAATGAGAAGAAAGAGTAACCATCTTATCATGCCTTGCAGCCTTCCGCCTATAGTATGTAGTGCATAACACATCCATAGGAAAGACTCTACGTAGCACGGCTTGCAGACTCCCTGGGATACGACCTGCTCTGATACCAAGTTTGTCACGCCCCCGCCTTGGGGCTTATGACTGGCACCTCGGTGCCCTAGTAGGACCCGGACTGCTTAACCGGTGAGCTCTAAGCACATCCGGGGTGCCTGGCTAGCTCTATCTATGATTTCTGGAAACAACGGCTATATAACAATCGGGAATACAGCCTCCGCCGATTGAGCCTATAGCCACCTGGGCTAATTTCGCCTAACCAGAGACATACTTATGTTGGGACCTATACGGGCCGACAAGGCCACCATGTTGCCTAGTCATCTGTGACTCAACATAAGGAATATCAGATGCCTACGTGACCGGCAAGGTCACCACTACTAAGATCAGATTATGGCCCCACACGGCCAGCATAATCAGCAATGATAAACAACTAAACAAATGCACGGGCTCACATGATCGTACAACTAACCATAGGGAGATGTATATATATAATCTCGGCAAAGCCTCTATGAGTACTGATAAAATGGTCGGGACAGGGCCCCGGCCTACCCATACTGTACAACAAAAGAAAATGAACTACACCTCCGAATATCAAGCCTGGATGACAGGAGCTGATGACTCTATAAGCTGGCTGGAATCACGAGGGATCGCTCGTCCTCGTCTATGAGTACTGCAGTAATGCAGTGGCCTCTGCGGGCGTCAGTACCACTGGTACCGAGGCATGCAAAGAAACTGAACACATCTGAATAATAACGACATAACTATAACTCTGAATAGCAGGAAATAACTGAATCTGTAAGAACTGACATGTTTCTAATCGCATTCTTTCTGGTATCGATGATAGGCAGGAGCGTACTGTCGACGTGGTGACCTCGCTGTCTAATAGCTCATATAACATATAAATACATATATATAGCAAGCAAGAACCAATACCAACCGCCATAAGCCGGATGGTGCCAACCAATCAAACAATCTATATACCCCTACCCAGGTCAAAACCATCCAAAAATAAGTCACTCCACTCATCTACCAACTACGAGCACCTCTGGTCGGCCCCTTGGGTCTCCAGCTCGGGCTATTTCCTCTAATATAAATAACTGTGTCTGAGTCTGGAGAACTCCCGAAACTGCATTCGAAATTCAGCCTCGGCGCGATGCACAACAGGGTAAACTGTACCGCAGAGTGCCGCGACGCCCTACATGGGAAAGCTTCATCCCATCTTCGTCCTACTGCGAATGGCATGCCACCTTGGAGTGAAGTATACCTACCCGCTCAGTGGGCGACATAGTTACCGACCTGTGGGTGGCGAGGACGTCAAAAGGTGCCTCACGACACACAATCAAGTCTCAACAATCAATAATCACATATATATCAAGCATGTTTAAACTGAAAAAATTCTATCTGTACTCTGATTTCTTATTCGAACTCTTTCTGTGTTATAATGATTTTCATATTGCTCTATACTAAATCTGGGATCTTTATCTCGGCTGCATGGCTAAACCTGTGACAAGATACTATCTGACCGTATGGCTATACTGTACCGCATATCATCCGTCTGTATGGCTATACCGTAGCCAAGTTACTATCTGTTTGTCTGATTTACTTGCCCAACATGTCTGAATATGGTCACAGTTATCATAAACATGCTTGCTAAACGCATACCGGGCTATACTGAGTCTGAAATGATAACTCTTCAGCTTGGCGCCATACTTCTTACTAGCTGACCTAATACGATATAACAACGCAAGACAGATTTATCAACTTGCAGTCTCAATATTCAACTCCGAGAGTTCTATTACGGAGCTTACTGCATTATGCTAGGCTAAAAGTTACTAATCTTGCCGGGGTTGAGTAGCTTACATACCTTTACGGGTTATCCGACTATCGGACGAAGCTCGGTCATTACTCCAGCTATTTCTCCCAACTGCATTTACATATATGTCAATTAGAACTAAATACACCAATATTCTGGAAGAAAACATCACTTTCGATATATTTATAGCTAAAACTTTGGCTTACCGAAAGACGGTCGAGAACTTGCTATTTGTCGAAAGTCCAGAAGGAAGAAATACTCACTTTAAGGCTAGGAGTATATTGACACTACTTTGGAGCAATTCCACTTACCTTAGCCCGGTAGCACGACGAATTTGAATTTCACGAAACTAAATCCGTAGGAATGCTCCCTGCTGCTAAATACCTCGGTACCTGAGGTTAATTTGAATTTTGACCGCGTTTGACGGCGTAATCGAAAGGAAATTATCGATACTTTACGTCTTCCTCTGTTCTCTGTCGCAACTTTCTAGAAATTATCTGATTTTAATGATTTAAACCGAAGTTGGAGGCTTTATATACTTGAGCCTGGACAAGGCCAACATGTCACAGAGCCAACTTGGAGGCTCCCCCTCCGTTACACGTTGCCATCACGGAGGGGCTCTGCCCTGGCTCCTTCCGCGATGGTTCGACGGGTTTCTTGTCCCGTCTTTTCCCGGGCCTTTTTCTAGCATGTATGGCTTTCAAAAACTCTTAACCAACATGCGAATAGGCCATCTATGTGTCGTGAATTTTACGGGGTGTAACAGAGGATACCTATTCTTGATGGTGACCTTGTTCAATTACCGATAGTCAATACACATTTGAAGAGAATCGTCTTTCTTTCGGACAAAGAGAACTGGTGCACCCCATGGGGACATGCTTGATCTAATGAAACCCTTATCTAACAGGTCTATCAACTACTTCTTTCTCTCCTTTAGTTCAGCTGGATCCATTCTGTAAGGAGGAATATATATAGGTTGCGTGTCGGGAAGAAGGTCAATACCAAAATAAATCTCCCGTTCGGGAGGGATTCCCCTTAGATCGTCAGGAAAGACTTCAGGATACTCACATACTACTAAAATTGATTGGATAGTCAGGGTCTCGGACGTCGCATACTTAACCCTAACTAGAAGGTACACAAAACCTTTAGAAATCATCTTTCTGGCCTTAAGGTAGTAAATGAAACGACCTACAGGAATAGTTGAACTACCCTTCCATTATAGTTCTGGATCACCGAGAAATCCGAACTCTACTGCCCGAGTTCTATAATTAACTGAGGCATAACATCCAAAAATTCAATCCATGCCAATGATAACATCAAAATTGGTCATGTCTAACTCTATCAAATCTGTCGAGGTGAATTTCTAAAGGATTGAGACCGAGCAACCTCTATACACCTGTCTAGCTATAACTGAATCACCTAATGGAGTAGCGATTGAGAAGGGTTCTGACAGTACTTCGGGACTGACTCCGAAGCTACTGGACACATAAGGTGTCACAACAGAAAAGGTAGCCCTCGAATCTAACAAAGCATAAACATCAAGAAGGAAAACTTGTAACATACCAATGACCACATCCAGGGAGACCTCCTGCTCTTGGCGCTGACCACCACCTCTGATAGTCGATGCTCCCTGATGTGCTGAGCGTGTGGGAGGGGATGTTGAGCTAGAAGCTAGGCCTCGGCCCCCATCATGATCCTGTATCACTGCTGGGAAATCTATGAGCATGTGTCCGGGATTCCCACACCCAAAAAAAGAACCTGTACCTAGTAAGCACTGGCCCATGTGCCCCCAACCATACCTGTACCTAGTAAGCAGGTGTGCTAGAATCTACGGGTCTACTGCTCTGACCCCTTGAGCTCGATGCTCGCCCCCTCTGATCATTCCTAGGCATGGATGGCACATTCAATGCTGAAGATGATGGGGCTGATGACCTCTGGTGGGTTTGCTGTCGGTGTCCACCACCTGACCTCGGCTGTGAGAATCTATGACTACTAGTCCTAGCCCTCTTTGCCTCCCTCTCTCTCATATGCGCCACTTCCATCTGCTATGCATACAAAACTATCCGAGGGAAGTCCATGACCAAGTGGAGAATAGCGTTCCTACAATCCTTTTCCAAATAGCCTGCTACTCCATGAACGAACCTGCTCATCCGCGCCCTCTAATCAGCAACTAATCTGGGGTGTACTTCGATAGGCGGGTGAACTCAAGGGCATACTCCTGCACCGTCATCCTCCTTTACTTAAGATTTACGAACTCAGCTGCCTTTAGCTCCATCATCTCATGAGGAAAGAACCGATCTAAGAATGCAACATGGAACTCCTCCCAAGTGACCAGGCCTGCTCCGACGACCCTACTATTTTCCCATTGGCGAAACCGCATGTGCGCGACCCCTTTCAAAAGGTACGAGGACAACTCCGTGCACTCAACTACATTCACCCCCATAACTTCGGTGATCTTCATAATCTTATCTATGAACTGATGCAGGCAATCATCTACTTTTGACCCGAGGAACTATGGCGGGTTCATTATGAAGAAATCCCTGACTCAAGCCGCTGCCGCATTGGAATTTTACAAAACATGTGAAACCGCCTGCTAATTGACCTAAGTGATCAAGGCCTACGCGAGTATCTGAATAGCTTCCCGAAACTCAGCATGGGCAACCGGCTCCGTGCCTGGTGCTCATGAACGGGTAGGGCCTACTGGTGCCTGTTTCCATTACCATTCTTGTGGCCGTCTCCATTTCCATTCCTTCTACCATTTACTCATCGAGGAGACATGATTTCTGAAATCGCAAATAACATGAATTAGAGGGATAGGGAGGCTTTTCATCACACGACATAGATAATGAAAGAAGGGAACATTTCCTAATCGTTTCGTAGCCTCTTCATCATAAGTATGGCGTGCTTCACACCCATGAAAAAGACTCTACTCAACGCGGCTTTCAGACCCCCTAGGACACTTCAAACCTATTGCTCTGATACCAAGTTTGTCACGACCCGAACGGAGGCCCGGATCACAACATGAGACAAGGAGCCCCGAGAGACCCCAAGTCGACCCATGGTATAAGCATTTATCTAATTCAATCAATAAAATCTAAAGAGTCACATAATAAGCTTTGTGGAAGTCTAAATTAAACAAGACATCAGAATACACAATCTCAAGCTGAATACATCCTTTGTCTGAAAAGCCTCTAAACATGACAAGTTGATGGGACAAGACTTCAAATAACTCAACGAAGCTGAAACTGAAAAATACATTGACAAAGTTTGAACAAGTCTAGTATTCCGGAGATGATGACTCACCAACAACGTAGGATGCTAACTTTGAAGACTGGCTAACAACGGGGATGAGCTGAGAGCTGGGTCCTATGATACAACATAGAGTACACAGTCACTACATGGAATGTACCGAGTATTCAGGGTAAGTAAAACTGCTTAAACAAATAAAATCATTTAAATACATGCTTAATGTAAAACATAAACAATAAGAATCTAATGTAGCGCTTGCATGCATTCTTTATGAAATCATGTTCTCATCATAACATAACATCATAACTAAATCAATTGACTCAAAGCTAAAATCTTATAGTCATGAGTAAAACTAAACATTGAGTCAAACCTTCTTTAGAAAATATACAGATATATAAATCTCATGAATGATAAACATGCATAACTGAAATCATGAGGAACAATGGGAGACTCGTCTTTTAACCGTCATACCACGATAGATCTTATGTGGTCCCAACTATCACACTAAAGTGGGTAGATTCATCCAAAGCCTTGCCAAGGCTAGAGACGTTACCATGATATCGATATCAAGCTCATGGCCCACTAGGGCAGGGGATAACTCACAAGGGAGGTCCCCAAAATAATAGATATATAAATAAACCTATCTCGGCACGTAGTTCTGAGGAATAGGGTGATCGACCCTTAGCCTACTCGGTGCTAGACACTACTCCCAAAAACATGCGCATTTTCTCCATCGTTTTTCTTCAAAGCTCAACATCGTCTATCGACGAAGCTCAATAATCAAATATATTTCAAATATGAAATCGTGCATATAGGAAGCTTTAACTCAAACCATACCAAAAGATGAAAGATAATTGGGAGTCATCTCTCTAAAACCATGTGGTACGCTTAATTCGATAAATAATGAATCATACTTGAACATGTGGGCATTTCCCAATACTTTCTCATGCTTGAAAATACTGCATTCTCAAACGAAAACATGATTCTAACCATGGGTAGCTTGAAAACATGCTTTTCATCATAATATCTCATCATAATCATACATTCATCGCAAATCTCATCTTTCATGAACTTCTCATCAATGAGCTTTTTAATTTATAAAACTAGAAACATGATTTTTGATTGAAAACAATGTAAAACTTGCCCATACTTCATAATTTGATAGTAGAAACATATTTAAATCATACCCATGTTGAGAATTAGAAATTTCATGCATTGGGTTAAAACCTCATAGATTAGACATATGAAATTAATGATTTAGAGAGGGATTGGGCATGGGTGTGAAGGGATTCACCCATTTATAACCATATATACCTGCTTGAGGCTGACTCTTACACTTCTATGTTTCCCAAAGAGGAATTGAAGAGAATTTAGAGAAGAAAAGCTTGATCACCCTCTCTAACCTTCTATCTTTGCATGTATGAATGTAAATGACCTAAATAAAACATAATCCCCTTAAAAGTCATCATTCATAACTAAAAATGATGTAGTTTAGGCCTTAGGATCGTAGGAATTATGAAAAGGATTTAATCAATTCTCAGAAAATAACTGCCAGTTAGTCCCCACAAAGGACCTAGTGACTCGTCATCTTGGGCCACAACTCGTGGCATCATTCGTCGAGTACATTGCTCATCAGGACTTAAAGGGTGACTTAACAATTCGTTGCCTGGTGACATGACTCGTGGTCACCACTCGTCAGGTATACTGCCTATGAATTCAAATAGTCTTCATCCAGCTGGCCACGGCTCACTCTACAAATCTGGTGACTAACCACGACTCGTGGGTGTGTTCTGTTAGGTACACTCTCTTTCTCTTCCACTTTTCTCAATCACTGCTCCCCATGACTGATCTAATGACTCGTGGGGCCTAACCACGAGTCGTGGTCATGTCCGTGGGGATCCCATTTCCTAATTTTCAACTCATTACCTGAGCCTCACCACGGGTCACATCACGACTCATGGGCTGTTCTCACGGGTCACCTCATGACCCGTTCTGATACCTAATGCTAAATTTTAATTTTTCTTCATTTCAACTCCAAGTCTGATCTTTAGGCTTCCGAGGTATAACACATATGATATAACCTTCCCGTGCTGCATCAACACAAACCTATGTTGAATTCTTGAAGAATAAAAATATAGCACGAACCCACTGGTACCCTCGGGTAGGGTTAACACCGGCGCTGAAGTAAGTCGAGTCTTCAACTCTTGGAAGCTCTTCTCACGAGCCTCTGACCAATGGAATTTCACCTTCTTCTAGGTAAATTTTGTCAAAGGTAATTGAAATTGCAATTTTGTCAAAGGGAAGAACCGATCTAAGAACGCAACATGGAACTCCTCCCAAGTGACAGGACCTGCTACGGCGGCCCTATTATCTTTCCATTGATGAAACGAGATGTGTGCGACCCTTGTTAGCTAGTACGAGGCCAACTCTGTGCACTCAACTCCATTCACCCCCATGACTTGGGTGATCTTCACAATCTCATTAATGGACTCCTGCGGGTCCTCATCTACTTTTGACTCGAGGAACTCTGGCGGGTTTATTCTCAAGAAGTCACTGACTCATGCCACCGCCGCATTGCCATTTTATGGGACATGCACAACTGCCTGCTAATTGACCTGAGCATTTAAGGCCTGCGCGAGCATCTGAATAGCTTCCCGAACTCATCATTGGCAACCAACACCGGTGCATGGTGCTCATGAACTAGAGGGGCCGATTGGTGCCTATTTACGTTGCCATCCTTGTCACCTTCTCCATTTCCATTCCTCCTACCATTTACTCGGCGGGGAGCCATGATTATGCAATTACTAATAGCAAGAATTAGAAGGATAGGGATACATATAATCGCACGACATAGATCATGAAAGAAGGGAACATTTCCTAAACTTCTCGTAGCCTCTTCCTCATGAGTGTAGCGGGCTTCACACCCATGAAAACGACTCTACTTAAGGCGTCTTTCAAACACCCTATGACACTTCAAACCTATTGCTCTAATACCAAGTTTTTCACGACGCGAACCGAGGACTGGATCGAGACACTAGATAAGGAGCCCCTAGAGACTCCAAATCAACCCATGACATGAACATACATCTAACTCAATATCCAAACTGAAGAATCAAAATAATAATATTAGAGGAAGTCTAAAATAAAAAAAACATTAGAATATGCACAATCTGAAGCTGGATACATCCTTCTATCTAAAAAGGCTTTAAACACGATCAGTAGATGGTACAGGACCCAACTAAGTCGATAAAGCTAAAAACTGAAAATACATAGAGAAATCTGAAAAAGCATGGTCCTCGGGAGATGAGTACTCACCAACAAGTGTAAGATGCTAACTCTGAAGACTGTCTATGAACGGGGCTGAGTTTGAGTGTCAGGTACTGTATCATGAAACGATACAGCATAGAGTATGCAGTAATTACATGAAATGTACCGAGTATTCAAGGTAAGTAAAATTACTCAAATAAGTAAAATGAGTTAAAGACATGCATAATGTAAAACATAAACAATATGAATCTTAGAGTAGGGCTTACATGCATTCTTTCTGAAATAATGATCTCATCATAACATAACACAATATCGTATCTGAATCGATTGACTCAAAGCTGAAATTTGATAGTCATGAGAAAAACTAAACATTCAGACAAACCTTCTTAGAACATATATAGATGTATAAATCTCATAATGATGAACATGCATAACTGAAATCATGACGAACAATGGGAGACTCGTCTTTTAACCGACATTCCATGATAGACCTTACATGGTCCAGACTATCACACTCAGGTGGGTAGAGCCATCCAAAGCCTTGCCAGGGCTAAGGACGATACCATGATATCGATTTCAAGCTCATGGCCCAATTGGATAGGGATAGCTCACAAGGGAGGTCCTGAAGTAAAACAT
>JACEIK010001146.1:4759-20901 GCA_018107945.1 Datura stramonium
CATACATAAATCAATAACATCATGCATTAAGATTCATTGGCTAAAATATAACATTTATCATCATTGATCCCCTTTAAAACATGCTTAGCCAAGAATCAAGTCCCTTTTTCATCGGCCAACATCATAAATTGATAAATCATGTAATTCACTTCATAAATCATAAATCATTCTTTAACATGTGGGAATTTCTAAATACTTCATCATATTCAATTCTTTCAAAATATGCTCATAAACATGGGTAACTTGAATTCATGCATTTCTGTCATCAATAAATTCAAAATATTGCACACATTGTAAATAATAACTTTCATGAACTTTCATCAAATGGGCATTTTGGATTTAAAAGCTTGAAACATGATTTTAAACAGAATAATAATAAAACCCACCCATCATTTATAATTCAAGAATTAAAACCCAATTAAATCATACCCATAAAGAGAAATCACATTTTCATGCATTTGAGTAAAACCTTATAGACTTGAATAGGAGGATTCGTGATTTTAAATTGAGAATTGGGCATGGGTGGGGAAGAATTTCACCCATTCTAAAACCCTACATACCTAGAAAATGGATTGACTCAAAGTTCCTTGAATACCCACAAAGTAATTGATGAAAACTTGGGGAAGAAGACCTTGAATTCTCAAAAACCTCTCTAAAGTTCTTGCATGAGAATGGGCATGCATAAAGGACTTAACTCATCTTATCACACTTAGAAAATATACGTAGTTTAGGGTCTAAAAGCATGGAGAAGTCTAAAATACCCTTAATGAACCTACCCTGAAATCTGGCCGGATGGAACCCACGAGTGGTACCAACGGGTCGTGAAAACCACCCACGGCCCGTCCTGTCTTCTCATTGAATGCACTGCTGAGGACCCATTCTCGGAATCATACCACGGACACACAGGAAGATTCGTCCTAGGCTTCAATGGGTCATTCCTTCAATCATTGTTTCCTTCTTCTGAAACTCTGCACACCTATTCCATGATCCTCACCATGAATCGTTGTAAGATACAATGGGACGTGGTTTCCACCCGTTGTCTGCACTGCGAAAGTCCACACCCCTACCATGCCTCCTAACAACGGACTGTTGTCCCTCACAATGAGCCATTTTAATACCCGTTGTTACCATTTCCATCTGGACTGACTCCTTACCACGACCACAAACGACGGCTCGTGGTTACTTACCACGGGTCGTGGTATTTGTCGTCCTGCAGCTTTTTCCCAACTTTCAACAGTTTTGCATTTTTGCTTCCCGGATCTACTCCTAAGCACTTCCGGGGTATTACAATATCTCCCCCTTGGGAACATTCATCCTCAAATGTAGGAAACAAGCAGCAAACAGAAATATACAATTTATCTTAGCTATGTATTGATCATTTTAACCGAAATTTTCATGGAATGACTATCTCTGAATTTAAACCACATAGCTGAATTGATCTCATGCTTTACATACGCATTCATACACATAAAAGAAACTTGCACACATGAACTGTACATGAAAACTAAATGGGATCATAGGGTAGAATTGATACCTTAAGTTGTAACCGAGCCGGTAGAGAACAAATGTGGATACCTAGCCACCATTTTCACTTCGGCTTCCCACGTAGCTCCCTCAACATGTTGATTTCTCCATAAAACCTTAACTGAAGCTACTTCTTTGTTTCTCAACTTCCGAACCTGACGATCCAAGATTTCAATGGGAATTTCTTCATAGTTTAGGCTGTCTTTCACCCCAATACTGTCTACCGGAACTACCAAGGCTAGATCATCCAAACACTTCTTCAAAAGTGACACGTGGAAGACGGGATGAACAGAGGACAACTCCGATGGCAAGTCCAACTCATAGGCTACTTTACCAACTCTTCTCACAAACCGATAGGGACCAACATAGGCGGGGACTGAGTTTACCTTTCTTTCTGAACAGCATGACTCCCTTCATGGGAGATACCTTTAGAATTACCCAGTCATCCACATCAAATTCCAAATTCCTTCTCCTCACATCAGCATACGATTTCTGACGACTCTGAGCAGTTTTTAACCTGTCCCTTATCATCTGGACCTTTACCATGGCCTCATGAACCGAATCAGGTCCTATTATGGCTGCCTCACCAACCTCAAACCAACCAATGGGCGACCTACACCTTCGCCCGTAAAGAGCCTCAAACGGTGCCATCTAGATACTAGAGTGATAATTGTTATTATAGGCAAACTCGATCAAGGGCAAATGATCATCCCAACTACCTTTGAAATCCATAACACATGCCCTCAACATATCCTCAAGGGTCTGAATAGTGCATTCTGCCTAGCCTTCTGCTTGCGGATGGAAGGCTGTATTGAGCTTAACCTGCATCCCAAGTCCTTTTTGAAAAGAATGCCAGAATTGAGAGGTAAACTGACTACCTCGATCTGAAATAATAGACAAGGGCACCCCATGAAGTCGAACCAACTCCCGAATATACAACTTAGCATAATCATTCGCTGAATCCGTGGTCTTGACAGGTAGGAAGTGTGCAGCCTTAACCTGTCTACCACCACACAAATGGAGCGTAGTGCCAGCGAGTACGGGGTAGACCTGTAACGAAATCCATATTTATTTCCTCCCACTTCCAAGTGGGAATGCTAATATCTTGAAGTACACCTCCCAGCCTTTGATGCTCAACTTTCACTTGCTGATAGTTGGGACACTTAGTTACGAACTCCGCAATATCCTTCTTCATACCATCCCACCAATAGATTTCTCACAAGTCACGATACATCTTCGTGGATCCCGGATGGATGGAATATCGGGTACCATGTGCCTCATACAATATCCGAACTCTCAAATTATCGACATCCGAAACACATAGTCGAACCTGGTATCGTAGCAAACCATCTCCCCCTTGGGAGAAAACCTCCACCTTCTGACTCTGCACCGCCTTCTTCAACTTCCTCAATATTGGATCCTCATCTTGCCTGGATTTAACATCAACCACAAAGGACGATTCTGACCCGTTATGCACAACAACACCGCCATCAATCGAGTCGATCAATCTAACTCCCAGTCTTGCAAGTCAGTGAACATATTTCACTAACTCCTTTTTCCCCATATCCACATAGGACACACTCTCCATTGAGAGCCTACTAAGCACATCTGCAACCACATTTGCCTTTCCCCGGTGGTAGAGGATACTCATATCGTAGTCCTTTAGCAACTCTAACCACCTCCTTTGCCGAAGACTTAGATCCTTCTGTGTGAACACATATTGCAAGCTCTTGTGATCCGTAAATACATCCACGTGGACCCCATACAAGTAATGCCGCCATAACATTAAACACCACGCGGCCAACTCAAGGTCATAGGTTGGATAATTCTTTTCATGAACTTTCAGCTGTCTTGAGGCATATGCTATTACCTTCCCACGCTACATCAACACACATCCCAGTTCGACCCTCGAAGCATCACAATACACTACAAAGCCATCAGTGCCCTGGGGTAAAGTCAACACTGGTGCTGAAGTGAGTTGATTCTTCAACTCTTGGAAGCTTTTCTCACAAGAATCCGACCATTGGAACTTCACTTTTTTCTGAGTCAACCTGGTCAATGGGGCTGCAATTGCTGAAAAACCCTCAACAAATCTTCAGTAGTAGCCTACTAAGCCCAGAAAACTCTGAATTTCTGAAGGATTCACCGGTCTAGGCCAATTCTTCACCGCCTCAATCTTCTGGGAATCTACCCTTAAGCCTTCGGTTGATATCACGTGACCCATAAATGCCACCGAGTTTAGCCAAAATTCACACTTGCTAAACTTTGCATACAGCTGACGATCCTTGAGGGTTTGCAGCACTATTCTAAAATGAGTGGCATGCTCCTCCTCGCTCTGGGAGTATATAAGAATGTCATCGATGAACACGATCACGAACATATCCAAATATTGCTTGAACACCCTATTCATTAGGTCCATAAAAGCTGCAGGAGCATTGGTTAGTCCAAAAGAAATAACTACAAACTCATAGTGGCCATACCAGGTTCTGAAGGCTGTCTTTGGAATGTCACACTCCCGAACACTGAGCTGGTGATATCCGGACCTGAGATCTATCTTTGAGAAACACCTGGCACCCTGGAGCTGGTCAAATAAATCATCAATCTTGGGGAAGGGGTACCTGTTCTTGATGGGGACCTTATTAATTTGTCGATAATCAATACACATTCGAAGGGAACCGTCTTTTCTTTCGAACAAATAGAACTGATGCATCCTATGGAGACTTGCTTGGTCTAATGAAACCCTTATCCAACAAGTCCTTTGACTGATCCTTTAACTCCTTTAGCTCAGCTGGAGCCATCCTATAAGGAGGGGTAGAAAGGCTGCATATCGGGCAGTAGATCAATACCGAAATCAATTTCCCTTTCCGGAGGAACACCTGGAAAATCATCAAGAAACACCTCCGGATATTTGAACACCACCGAAACTGACAGAATAGTCGGGGTCTCAGACTCCACATCTTTAAACCTAACTATATGGTACACGCAACCCTTAGAGATCATCTTCCTGGCCTTTAGATAGGAAATGAACCGACCTGGTGGTACCGCCGAACTACCCTTCCACTCCAACACCAACTCACCTGAAAAATGAAATTCCACCGTATGGGTCCTACAATTAATCGAAGCATGACACGCAAACAACCAATCTATGCCAAGAAAAATGTCAAAGTCATTCATGGCTAACTCTACAAGGTCTGCGGAGGTAACATTATGCAACACAGTGACCGGGCATTCTCTATATACTCGTCTAGTTATGATCGAATCACCAACAGGGGTCGAACTGAAAATGGTTCTGACAAAGTCTCGGAACTAACTCCAAGGCTACTAGCAATGTAAGGAGTCACGAATGATAAAGTAGCTCCCGGATCTAGCAAGGAATAAACATCAATATGAAAGACACGCAACATACCAGTTACCACATCTGGCGAAGTCTCCTACTCCTGGCGGAGCGAAAGGGGATGGAGCTGCTACTGTCCTGGCGGTCTGTTCACGACCCCTATAATCACCCTATCTAGCATATAGGCACGCTCGGCGCATGTGCCTAGATCTACCACACCCATAGCAGACATCTGAGCCGAGCAGGCACTCCCCGGTGTGACTCTTGTCGCACTTCCCGCAGGCTGGAGAGGTATATTCAAACTGGGTGCCCCTCTGATCTCTCAGCCCTGAAGCCCTGCTCCTCTGATCACTCTAGGGCTTGGATGGAACACTAGCTAATGATGGTGCTGGGGCTAGTGACCTCTGCTGAAACTGTGGAAGGTAGCCACCGCTGGACCTCTGATGTGAAAACCCACGACTATTTGTCCGAGCCCTCTTTTCCTTCCTCTCCCTCGCATGAGCCGCCTCCATCTGTTGGGCGTACAACACTATGCGAGGAAATTCCATATCCTTGTGAAGCATGGAAATCCTGCAATCCTTGTCTAAATAACCGGCCACACCATGAAAAAATTGGCTCACCCGCGCCCTCTGATCCATCACCAACTCTGGGCATATTTTGACAACTGGGTGAACTCAAGAGAACACTCCAGCACTGTTATTTTTCCTTGCTTGAGGTTAACAAACTCAGCTGCTTTTGATTCCCTCATCTCCTAATGGAAGAACCTATCAAGAAAGGCCATATAGAACTCATCCCAGCTGATAGGGCCTGCTCCCGCTGCCCTGTTGTCCTTCCATTGCTTGAACCAAATATGAGTGACCTCTTTTAGCTGATAAAAGGCCAAGTCAACACATTCCCCATTTGTCACCCCCATAACTTGAGTGACCTTCAAGATCCCTTCAATAAATTCGTGTGGGACCTCATCCACCTTTGATCCCGTGAACTCAGGAGGGTTCATCCTTAAGAAGTCTCTAATCCGAGCTGCCGCTGCATTGCCATTCTGTGGGACCTGTGCAACAGCATGCTGGTTGACCTGAGCGGTCAAGGCCTGCACCAACATCTGAATAGCCACCCGAAACTCAGCCTGGGCAGCTGGCTCTGGTTCCTGGGGCTCCTGAACAGGTGGGGCTTGNTCATCTCAACCAAATAACGAAGAAAATAAGTCACGTTCAAATATCACCACCAACATCTGAATAGCCACCCGAAACTCAGCCTGGGCAGCTGGCTCTGGTTCCTGGGGCTCCTGAACAGGTGGGGCTTGTTGATGCCCATGGTCGTTGCCATCTCCGTGGCCTTCATCATTTCTATTCCTCCTTCCATTCATTCTTCTAGGATCCATAATTCTGCAATCATGAATTGCACGAATTAGAAGGATGGAAAGGCTTTTCATCTCATGACATAGAACATGAAAGAAGGGAACATTTCCTAAACGTCTAGTAGCCCCTTCATCATAGGTGTGGTACGCTTCACACCCATTAAAAAGACTTTACTTAATGTGGCTTTCAGACACCCTAGGACACTTCAAACCTATGGCTCTGATACTAAGTTTGTCACGACCCGAACGTACACCCAGATCGTAGACACGGGACAAGGGACCCGAGATACCCCAAGTCAGTACATTCCACGTACTGACCGTATACGTTCTATGATGTATCATTTCATGATACAAGACCCAGCTCCCAGGCTCAGCCCCATGCGTAGTCGATTGTCAGAGTTAGCTTCTAATTGATTGGTGAGTCCTCATCTTTCGAGGACTAGACATTCAGTTCCTTATGTATTTTTAGTTTCAGTATTGTTGAGTTAGTTGGGGTCTTGTCCCATCAACTCGTCCAGATTAGAGGCTTTCAGACCTATGTATGTGCTAGTTTCGGATGTATTATGATGTGATGTCGTTTTAGACTTCCGCTGAGATTGTATTCATGTTTTCTTCAGTTTATTAAATGAGTTAGTTGTGCGCTTATGCCATGGGTCGACTTGGGTTCTCTCAGGGTCCCTTGTCCCGTGTCTATGATATGGGCCTCTATTTGGGTTGTGACAAACTTGGTATTAGAGCCATAAGTTTGAAGTATCCTAGGGTGTCTGAAAGTCGCGTTAAGTAGAGTCTTTTCATGGGTGTGAAGCGCGCCGCACTTATGACGAAGAGGTTATAAGATGTTTAGGAAATGTTCCCTTCTTTCATGATCTATGTCGTGCGATGAAAGGTCTTTCTATCCCTCTAATTCATACTATTCGCGATTGTAGAATCATGGCTCCTAGAAGAATGAATGGAAGGAGGAATGGAGGTGGTGAAGGCCATGAGGATGGAAATGGTTATGGGCAGTAGCCATCCCCACCAGTTTAGGAGCCTCAGGCACCGGAGCTAGCCGCTCATGCTGAGCTCCGAGCCGCTATTCAGATGCTTGCATAGGCCCTGACCGCTTAAGTCAATCAACAGGCCATTGCACATATTCCATAAAATGGCAATACAGCGGTATCTTGAGTCAGAGACTTCTTGAGGATGAACCCGCCGGAGTTTTTGGGGTCCAAGGTAGATGTGGACCCGCATGATTTCATTGATGAGATTGTCAAGATCACCCAAGTCATGGGGGTGAGTAGTGTTGAGTGAGCAGAGCTCGCCTCCTACCAGTTGAAGGGGGTTGCGCATATTTGGTTTCGCCAATGGAAGGACAACAGGGTCACAGGAGTAGGTCCGACCACATGGGAGGAGTTTCAGGTTGCATTCCTAGATCGATTCTTCCCTCGGGAGATGAGGGAGTTGAAGGCAGCGGAGTTTGTAAACTTGAAGTAGGGGAGGATGACAGTGCTAGAGTATTCTCTTGAGTTCACTCGCCTATCGAAGTATGCCCCGGAGTTAGTGGTTGGCCAGAGGGCGCGGGTGAGTAGGTTTGTGCATGGTATAGCAGGGTATTTGGACAAGGAGTGCCGGATTGATATGCTTCACCAGGATATGGACTTTCCTCGCATGGTGTTGTACGCCCAGCAGATGGAGGCGGCACATTCGAGGGAGAGGGAGGCAAAGAGGGCCAGGACCGAGGATCACAGATTCTCTCAGCAGAGGTCCAGTGGTGGACACCGACAGCAGACTCACTAGAGATCATCAACCCCGGCATCTTCAGCATTGAGTGTGCCATCTAGGCCCAGACATGATCAAAGAGGGCGAGCGTCAGGCTCGAAGGGTCAGAGAAGTAGACCCACATATTCTAGCATCCCATCTTGTTGCAAGTGTGGGCGAGGGAACACAGGCTAGTGTTTGGCAGGTTTAGAAGCTTTTTGGGATTAGCAAGTTATTATCGGAGATTTGTTGAGGGTTTTTCATCTATTGAAGCACCTTTGACCAAGTTGACTCAGAAGAAGGTGAAGTTTCAATGGTCGGAGGCTTATGAGAAAAGCTTCCAAGAGCTGAAGACTAGACTCACTTCAGCACCAGTGTTGACCATAACCGAGGGTACCGATGATTTTGTGGTGTATTGTGATGCTTCGAGAATCGGACTTGGGTGTGTGTTGATGCAGCATAGGAAAGTTATATCATATGCCTCAAGACAATTGAAAATTCATGAAAAAAATTACCCGACCCATGATCTTGAGTTGGCCGCAGTGGTATTTGCCTTGAAGATATGGAAGCATTATTTGTATGGGGTCCATGTAGATGTATTCACGGATCACAAGAGCTTGTAATATGTGTTCACACAGAAAGATCTCAATCTTCGGCAAAGGTGGTGGTTGGAGCTACTAAAGGACTACGACATGAGTGTCCTTTACCACCTGGGTAAGGCTGATGTGGTAGCGGACGCACTTAGTAGGCTCTCTATGGAGAGTGTGTCTCACGTGGATGAGGGAAAGAAGGAGTTGGTGAAAGATGTCCATCGACTTGCGAGGTTGGGAGTTAGATTGGTCAACTTGACTGATGGCGGCATTGTTGTGCAAAACGGATCAGAATCATCCTTGGTGACGGATGTGAAGGCCAGACAAGATGAGGATCCGATTTTGGTAAAGCTGAAGGAAGCCGTTGGAAGTCAGAAGGTGGAGGTCTTCTCTCAAGGGGGAGATGGGGTGTTGTGGTACCAGGGTCGCCTATGCGTCCCAGATGTCGATAATTTGCGGTACCAGATATTACATGAGGCACATGGATCCACGTATTCTATCCATCTGGGTTCCACCAAGATGTATCATGACCTACGGGAAATATATTGGTGGAATGGCATGAAAAAGGATATCGCAGAATTTGTAGTCAAGTGCCCGAACTGTCAGCAAGTGAAAGTTGAGCATCAAAGGCCGGGTGGCGTACTTCAAGATAACAGCATTCCCACTTGGAAGTGAAAGAGATTAATATGGATTTCATTACAGGCCTACCTCGTACTCGCCGACACTATGATTCTATTTGGGTGGTGGTAGACAGGTTGACTAAGGCTGCACACTTCCTATCGGTCAAAACCACAGACTCAGCGGATGATTATGCCAAACTGTATATCCGAGAGTTGATGAGATTACATGGAGTGACCTTGTCTATTATCTCAGACCGAGGTACTCATTTTACCTCTCAGTTTTGGTGGTCTTTCCAAAAAGGGCTTGGGACTCAGGTTAAACTCAGCACAACATTCCATCCGCAAATGGATGGTCAGGCGGAGCGGACAATCCATACTCTCGGGGACATGTTGAGAGCCTGTGTGATGGATTTTAAAGGTAGTTGGGATGATCACTTTCCCTTGATCGAGTTTTCTTACAATAACAGTTATCACTTCAGCATCCAGATGGCACCATTCGAGTCTGGGTGGAGGTGTAGATCGCCCATCGGATGGTTTGAGGTTGGTAAGGCAGCTATGATAGGACCTGATTCAGTTCATGAGGCCATGGTGAAAGTTCAGATGATAAGATACAGGCTGAAAAGCGCTCAGAGTCATCAAAAGTCATATGCGGATGTGAGAAGGAGAGAGTTGGAGTTCGAGGTGGACGATTGGGTATTTCTAAAGGTGTCTCCCATGAAGGGAGTCATGCCGTTCGGAAAGAAATGAAAACTCAGTCCCCTCTATGTTGGTCCCAACCGGATTATGAAATGAGTGGGTAAGGTAGCGTATGAGTTGGACTTGCCATCAGAGTTATCTTCAGTTCATCCCGTCTTTCATGTATCGCTCTTGAAAAAGTGCTTGGGTTGTAACACCCCGGATAATTTGAGCGATAAAATAGTGCTTTTGAGGTAGGACTAAGAGTACTAAATAGGATAAGAAGGAATTATTATGAGTTATTTGATTCACTTTATGTTCATATTTAAGATTGGACGTCGATCAAGTTGTAGAACAAAATTCGGAAAAAGTGATCGCAAAATTTCCTTCTTGAGATTCTTTGAAATTTAGGTAAAATGTCTTGAAGCTTTTCTCCCAATATATAAAGATTTATTAGGTGTGCGACCTATCAAATTAAATATCTACGAGTCTAGTTTCCAACGCATCAAACCGTTCGTCAATCCGACTTCAGAGTAGAGAGATATTCGCGTTTTCGCGAGACCGCGCAAGCAGGCACGTCACAAGGGTCTAAGGCGGTGGGAGGCTATTTAAGCCCCTTTGGTCGGTTTTTGGTCATCCAAATTCATTTTCCAGCAACCTAATTTGTAAGAAACCTCTATCAACTTCTCTCCATGGTTTTATTTGGGATTTTAGGCTAGAAGTCATGGCTCAACATGATTTTGGTGTCGGAAAGTCGGGAATCGCGTGTAATCCATGGTTTGATGTTTTTCCGGGCTGTTGGTGGATGTTTCGTGGTGAATCTGTTGATAAGCTTTCTTTATTTTGTTCTCCTTAGTTTTTAAGGTTGTTTATAGGTATTTTAACGCTGATAGGTTGTTGTATCAGAGTTTTTACCGTCGAATTCCTATGAATCTTATCGGGTAAGCTTCGTTTGTCTTGTCTTGTTGTTGAGTTGTGTTGGCTGCGTTTTGGCAGAATTTTGGACTGCCTTTAGTCAGTAGGTTCATGGTTTTGAAGGCTCAAGTTCGGCTAGGCTTGAAGCTAAGGTATGTTACGCTTGTCCCTCCCTTTGTCGGCATGAATTCCATAGCCGTTTTCGTCCGTGTTGACGTGTGTGTTGGCTGTTTGTGATGGCTTGTGTTTTGCTATTATTGAACTCTTGTTCTGCTATTTATATGGTGATAATGGTGTGTTTAAGATTCTGTTTTGGTCGGTGGCTCGGTCTTGAGTGCGGAGAATCGTAGACATGGCAAATTATTAGGCTCGTGTCGAGAGGTCGTATGTGAGGTGTGTGGTTCTTGTAGCAAGTTGTGGGATGTTTGAGTGAATAAGATTAGGTGATTATGTTGACAAGTGAATGAGGGTTTAGAGTGGTTAAGTTCGATGGTTATGACGATTTGTTGTTATATTTGATTCCGTGGTCGTGTCAGCCGTGTCGATGGCACGTGACGACCGTGGTGACACTTGGGTTGGTTTGGACGTGTCCCTTGATGTTAGTGGTGAATAGAGTGGCTTGTGGGCTGTTTGATCATGTATTATTATTGTTGTAGATTGTGTGTGTGCTGTGTTTGAGGCCTTGTAGCTTGTGGATACCCGATGCACGAGAGTTTTTCCGGCTAGGGGTCGGTCGAGCCCGAGGTACCTTGTGGCTTGTGGAAACCCGACGCACGAGAGTGTTTCCGGCTTAGGGGTTGAGCCCAAGAAGTGAAATGACCTACGGGGTTGAGAATGATGTCCTCCGTAGTGTCGAGTTGAGACATGATTCGAGAGTGGTCTGATATGTCTAAGCCTTCCTGGGATCGCGATTTGATTCTCCCAAATGGATTGAGCTCCGCTAACTGTGCGCAGCCGAGAGAGAGTCCGGTAGTGCTTGATTGATGATGTTCACTGACCGGTGTTTACTTTTTATATGCTTGGCATTATATTGTAATTGTTGCTCGTGTTATATGTTATCTGATAGCAGTGGATGCTAGATGTTGGCTGGTGTTAGCTGGAGGCTGTAGAGAGGTGTAGAGGCGATGATAGGCAAGTTATATTGGCTAGGTGTCGCTGTGTTATTATTTACTTTTAGACTTGCCGGGCTTATGGGGGCCAGGTAGGTTTTGTTTGTATGTATGTTTGTACTTGCCAGGATTATGGGGGCTAGGTAGATTTTATGTGTTTACTTATGTTGAGTCTCCTTCTGCGATATATGGTATATCTGTTGATCTCTAATCTATGTCTTCCAATTGTTTATGCCTTTCATGCTCGGTACACTAGTGTACTGACGCCCTAGTCGGGGCGCTGCATTCATGCCTGCAGGTGATGATGGGCTGTTAGATCAAGTTCTTGGGTGCTAAGTGAAGTTTCAGCTGAGTTGGTGCGCTCCAGGTCTTTCGGAGTCGCCAGATGTTTGAGTTAAGGGTAGTTCGGGGCCCTGTCCCGATCATTTGATTACTAATGTATTCATAGAGGCTCATAGACATTACTGTGGTTTTAGTATATTGTTATAGGCCATGTGGGCCATGTTGTATAGTTGTTTTCCTTTCCATGGCCTTGACGACATATGATTTTTTTTGGTTGGTTAGGTGAGCCAGCTTCCTCTATAGCCTATCGTCTTATTCTGATATTATAGTTGTTGTGTTGTTGAACCTCATCAGTTCTGGCCTTTGTTTTATATTTTAGGCATTGGGTATGCTCATATCAG
This sequence comes from Datura stramonium, assembly GCA_018107945.1. Lineage (NCBI taxonomy): Eukaryota > Viridiplantae > Streptophyta > Magnoliopsida > Solanales > Solanaceae > Datura > Datura stramonium. Next base: position 17,301 of record JACEIK010001146.1, read on the forward strand.
GGGTGGCATCAGGTGCCAGTCACACCTCCCTGGGTTTGGGGTATGACATGGGTGATCCATCTTTAGTTGTTCCGGTGGAAAGCGTTGGTGTGGGAGATAGCCTCAGTTTCCAATTGCAATCTTGGATCATCAGGTTCGGAGGCTAAGGAACAAAGAAATATCTTCGGTAAAGGTGTTATGGAGAAATCAGCATATTGAGGGAGCTACGTGGGAAGCCAAAGCGGCAATGATGGCCAAATACCCTCACTTGTTCCCTACTGGCTCAATTTCGGTTTGAGGTATTAGTTTTTTCTCTAATCCTCTAATCAGTTTCCATGTTCAGTTCATGTGCGCAGGTTTGATTTATGTTATTATAGATGTATGTGATGTCTGAATTCAGTTCAACTATGTAGTTCTTCCCGGAGGTAGTCATTCCATCAGTTTTCGATTTAAATAATCAGTATTTGCATATGATGATTACTTGTTTCTGAGTTTTCTGTGTGTTTCTAACATTCGAGGATGAATGTTCCCAAGAGGGAGATATTATAATGCCCCGGGAACCCAAGGATCAGACCCGAGAGTCGAACAGTGAAAAAAAATTGAAAATTCAAGTTGCAGGCTCAGAACGAGTCGTTGGACGACTCATGAGACCAGCCCATGAGTCGTCGGGTGGCTCGTGGGGGGAAGGCTAGTGAAGAGCAGGAAGCTGGAGGATAATGATTCCCCAGGGGCGAGGGAACGACTCGTGGTCAGTCTCCATGGGTCGTTGGGTCAACTGTAGGGTAAGGGTGTGTGAAAAATAGAAGAGGTCAACCAGTGCACTTAACGGGAGGAGGCCACGACTCTTCATGCCAAGCAACAAGTCGTGTTATGGGTCGTTGGATGATATACAAGTAAATTCGTTTAAGGGAGGTAGTGTACTCGACGGGTAACCCAATGAGTCGTTGGCCCTGGTAATGATCCGTCAGGCCGTCCGTTAGGACCACCTGGCAGTGTTTTTCTGCGAATTCAGTAAGGGTCTTTTCATAATTCCTGAGTTCCTAAGACCTATACTACGTCATTTAAGGCTCATTTTACAGGGTTTTAAGCGGGGAAAACCTATTCTAAGCTAGTTCATTCCATGCATGCAAACTTGAGAGTTTGAAGAGAGGATTTAGAGCAAGTTTTGAAGGTTTCCATTGGAATCTCATCTTGGGCAATTAGAGAAGTGTTAAAAATCATCCCTCCCAGGTATGTAAGGTTGTGAATGGGTGCTTTCTTCCAAACCCATACCCAATTTCTCTCAAATCATGATAAATCTCCTATGATCAAGTATGGGATTTTTGCCCAATTGCATAATTCTTCAATCTCTATACATGGGTATGATTAGATTATATTTATATTGATGAATTGTGAAACTTGGGTAGATTTTAAATTTGTTTTCAATACAAATCATATTTTCTAAGTTATGAAATTTAAATGCCCGTGGATGAAAAGTTCATAAAAGAAGTGAATGATGATGAATATATGATGATGATGAGATTTGGCAATGAAAAGCATGTTTCTAAAGCTATACATGGTTATGAAGTTGTTTCCAAAATGAATTGAGTAGATCCAAGCATGATAAAGCTTTAGGCAATGCCCACATGTTGATTTAAAATGATGATTTTCCCAAAATAAGCTTACCACATTGTTTGGAGCGAAGTCTCCCAAATTTCATAATTTCTAGCTTGTGGTATGATGAGTTAAATATTCCTACATATAACTTACCGCATTATTTGGAGTAGATGCTCCCACTTATACATGAGCTTGTGGTATGTTTCGAAATAAAGATTCTTATATACATGAATTCGTAATTGAGATGTATGTCATTATTGAGCTTTGTCAAAGGACAATGTTGAGCTTCATTTTCACATGATATTGAGTCTATGCATGATTTCATTAATGAGCTTTGTCAATAGACATTTTTTAGCTTCGTTTCATATGATGTTGAATTATGCACGATTTCATCTTGAGCTTCGTCAATAGACTATATTGAGATTCATTATATATGATGTAGAGCATTGCATATTTTTGGGAGAAGATTCTAGCACCGAGACGGTTAAGGGTCGATCACCCTATGCCCCAGAACTATGCACCAATGTAGGTTGATACATATATATTATTAGGACCTCCGTTGTGAGCTATCCCCGGCCCAAATGGCCCATAAGTTTGATATCGATATCATGGTAGAGTCCTTAGTCCTGGCAAGGTTTTGGACGGCTCTGCCCACTGAGTGTGATAGTCAGGACCACGTAAGCTCTATCGTGGTATGTCGGTTAAGTGACGAGTCTCCCATTTTGTATGATTCATATTTGCATATTCATTACTCATGATTATTACTACGAGCATGCATGTTCTAAAAGAAAGGTTTGACTAATTGTTCAGCTTTTATCATAAATGTTATGTTTCAGCTTTGAGTCATTCGAGTTAGTATTGATGTTATAAAGTTATGCATGGTCATGTCATGATAAGATTATGATCTTAGAATGAATGCATGTAGCCCTCCCTCTTAGATCTGAAAGCTCATGATCTGTTATGAAATGTTTTAAATGATTTACTTTACTGGAGCGGTTTTACTTACCTTGCATACTCGGTATATTTCACGTACTGACTGCATACTTTCTATACTGTATCATTTCATGATACAGGAAGGCTCAGCCTCATGCATAGTCGATTGTCAGAGTTAGCTCCTACTTGATCGGCGAGTCCTCATCCTTCGAGGACTAGACATTCAGTTCCTTATGTATTTTCATTTTCAATATTGTTGAGTTAGTTGAAGTCTTGTCCCATCAACTCGTCCAGATTAGAGGCTTTCAAACCTATGTATGTGGTAGTTTCGGATGTATTCTGATGTGATGTCGTTTTAAACTTCCGCTGAGATTCTATTCATGTTTTCTTCAGTTTATCGAATGAGTTAGTTGTGCGCTTATGCCATGGATCGATTTGGGGTCCCTTGTCCCGTGTCTATGATCTGGGCCTCCGTTCGGGTCATGACAGAGGCCCTGCCCTGGCCAAGTATATACTCTTTAGAGACTTGCAGACCATGAGATTGTATAGCAGTACATTGTTGGCCATATTGGCTTGTTGTTTTGTATCGATAGTTTGACTGTCTTAATGACCCTTATTTATATGTTTACTTTCAGCTTTACTTGATTTAGATATCATCGTAGTCTCGTCGGCGCGCATAGGGATTTGTAATATTAGACAATATGGTGATCTTATGGCCCGATAGAAATTTGTAATATTAGACAACATGGTGGTCTTGTTGGCTCATATAGAATGTTATTGTTATTGTGAATTGTTGGTTAGCGGAATATCTACACTGGTGTTTGTATTGCAGCCTTGCTGGCCAAATGCTTCTTTAAATTGAGATATACTTTATTGTTTTCTTGATTATGTGTTGTTGGTATGTACCAGATGTGTATATGTCCAGCTAGGTCAGCTCAGGGTCCAGTGTGGCACCAGGTGCTAGTTACGTCTCCCAAGATAGGGCATGACAAAATGGATTTAGATTGTCGTTAATGAAATATTTTTTAAGTTTTAATTAAAAATTTATAATATAAATAGACAATCTTTTAAAAATTTAATATAAAATATATCT
>JACEIK010001146.1:28885-39127 GCA_018107945.1 Datura stramonium
TTTCACTCCCAGGTAATGAAAAGGACTACTATTTCATCCACATTCCAAAAGGACTTCGTCTGTTTGTTAATGCCAAAACTCCAAATATAGCCAAACAAATATCTTTATCTTTGATAATTGTGTTTATAGTTTCTTATATACACGTAGCTTTTCTCAGTTTAGCATATTTTACACGTCTAGAGTCTTTTGGTCTTTACCATTGCAACCCTTTTGTAGTTTCTATCTCCTTCAAGTTTTTCTCCTCTTTACTTGTTCAAAGACTCGAGCTTTTTCCATATTATTCTCCTAATATGCAATAAAGTTACCTCAGAGAGTCTGGGTCCAAAGGGTGAAATTTGCTAGATCATTTTAATATTTATGATCTGGGTGACATCAAGATTTGATTTTTTCGTGAATTTGTGGGTTTAGCAGCTGCCAGGGGTTGAATTTGGACTTTTCCTGATCTGGGTCATCTTTATTTTTCTCCATCTGATTGAGGAAGAGGGAGGAAGTGAAGATGAAGGAAAAGCTAGGGCTTTTAGTGTGTTTATGGTTTCTGCTGTGTGGTTCTTGTTTGGGTAGATTCGTGGTGGAGAAGAACAGTTTGAGAGTAACATCCCCAGACCCAATCAAAGATGTGTATGAGTGTGCAATTGGGAACTTTGGGGTTCCACAATATGGAGGAACCATGGTTGGTATTGTTATGTACCCAAAAACTAACCAAAAATCATGCAAGAATTTTTCAAATTTTGATATCTCCTTCAAATCTAAGCCTGGAGGCATGCCAGTCTTCCTTCTTGTTGATAGAGGAGGTAAAGTTTCCAAATATTTTGATTGCCTTTGAATTGGACTGCTACTTGCTTTTAAGTTTTAATATTCTGCTAAATGAGATTCCTGCAAATTCGGTTAAAAACTTCAATTTCTGCCAACATAATAGGAAGAGGAAAGAAAGGATTCATATATGCTATCTAATTTTAGTCTTTTCTACTTGATTTATTATCAGATGTAGACCCTGTTAATACAACATGACAAATTTCTGCTGCCTGTTTTAGTAAAGATTGCCTTTATTATTTTTTTTTCTTCTGAAAATTCAAGAACAGTCAAGCCTAACCCCAAAAAAGAAAAGGAGAACTTGTTGCTTGGTGTTTGTTGATAGTACGATCTTTCACTCAGTGATTTGTAGAATTGCAAGCTAGTGCTCAGAGAAACATAATTCAGATGATTCTGATGCCTTTTGAAGCTAAATATTGTAATGCAACTGTGAGCATGGATTTACTTAGCTCTTGCACTGAACAATCCGGGAGTATTATTTATGCATATTTTTTGTATTTGGAGTGGTTTTGCTTGTTAACTTATTATAACAGTTTCATGTTGGAAACGAATTTACACAATGTATCCACTTACATTAACTTATAGGAGTATATACCATTTATCAACACGCATGATTTTAAAGCTTGTATGATCTCTGTACATCTAATTTGTGCTTTTTTGTTATTTGTTGGTGCATGTGTTTGTTCCTGTGCTGGCAGATTGCTATTTCACGCTGAAGGCTTGGAATGCTCAGCAAGCTGGAGCAGGCGCTATACTTGTTGCTGATGACCGGGTTGAACCTTTAATTACCATGGACACCCCTGAGGAAGAGGACGCAAAGGCAGATTATTTGCAAGATATAACTATTCCATCGGCTTTAATTAGCAAATCTCTTGGGGATAGCATCAAGAAGGAATTATCTAGAGGGGAAATGGTTAACATAAACCTCGATTGGAGAGAGGCTCTTCCACATCCCGATGAGCGAGTGGAGTATGAATTTTGGACCAATAGTAATGATGAGTGTGGCCCCAAGTGTGAAAGCCAGAGAGAGTTTGTCAAAAACTTCAAGGGGGCTGCCCAAATACTTGAGCAGAAAGGTTATACACAGTTTACTCCACATTACATAACTTGGTATTGCCCGGAGGCTTTTATTTTGAGCAAGCAATGCAAGTCTCAGTGCATCAACCATGGCAGATACTGTGCTCCAGACCCTGAGCAAGACTTCAGTAAAGGTTATGATGGAAAGGATGTTGTTTTGCAAAATTTACGGCAAGCTTGTTTTTTTAAGGTTGCCAATGAAAGTGGGAGACCCTGGTTGTGGTGGGATTATGTCACTGACTTTGCAATACGGTGTCCAATGAAAGAGAAGAAATACACAAAAGAATGTGCAGATCAAGTAATCAAGTCACTTGGTAGGTTGGAGTTTCCTTCCCGTCATATTTCTGTTGGTGTTTTCACTTTATGCACGTCATTGCTTTACTGTTGTACATTTGGCATTGATGAAGCCATAACTTTAGCACAATCCATATTTTCCTCTCTTGTGAGGTGGTGGTGCTGGCCATTTGTTGCTATTGGTAACTGTATTATTTTTCCGGGTGTTGCTGTCTTCTCATCCTTGATTATGAGCTGTGAGAGCTAGAAAATATCATCATTATTGTGCAATTTTTGTAATCTACCAAAAGATCATAGTTTTGTTGAACTTGGTCTCATATATTTATTATCCTGCTTGAGTTTAAATGGATTTTTTTGGCTGAAATCAAAATATACACAGTTGAATCTATCTTCTTTCTTGCATGCTATTTTCTTTTTTATATTAATAGTTCAATTGCCAATATTCTACAAAAATTTCCCATATGATAATATGAAACCAAGATAGCACGTGATAGTTTTTGCTATGCGCTTTTATACTAATTCCTTTACTTAACCATTCAAGTATCAGAAATGGGCCAAATGATCACCCTCCATGTTTTCTCTCTGGAGCAAAGGTCGATGTTGTGCATGGCTATACCAATTTTTTCCTTGTTATGTGGTTTTTGTGCTTTAATTAATACTCCTTGCTCTTTATAGGAATTTGAAATGATGTCTTGAATTTTCCTTTTGCTTTTAATGGACTCTGCAGGCTTTGACGTCAAACAGATTGAAAAATGTGTTGGAGATCCTGAAGCAGATACTGACAACCCTGTTCTAAAGGCTGAACAGGACACTCAGGTGTGTGCCGTACAGAAATGATAGAACAGATCTTCTATATTGCCTCTGAGACTGTTGAATTGAATTTTCACTTTTTACATTGCTTCTTTTCAGATAGGTAAAGGTGCTCGTGGGGATGTGACTATCTTGCCGACTCTCGTTATAAACAATAGACAGTACAGAGGTATACCTCGTCTGATTTAGAGTGGAAGTGTGTGTGACTTTAATAGAAAGATTCTTATTTTGAAGTAAAATGTCATCATCTTAGGTAAGCTGGACAAGGGAGCAGTCCTTAAGGCAATTTGTTCAGGTTTTGAGGAGACAACCGAGCCTGCAATTTGTTTGACTGAAGGTCATTTCCCTTGATCTTTTCTTCCTATTGAAGGCTAATAAATTATTTGGTATCAGCTTATTGCTGCTTGTGACTTTTCTTTTAGATGGGACAAAAGTCTGTAAGAGATGTCTCTTGCTGGTGGGATCTTCCTAGGTTCTTTTTTGTATCTCCAATGGTGTTGAATCATTTTCTTCGTTGCAAAGACTGGTAAAAATATAAGAAGTGAGAGAACATTGCCGGTATAAATTCTTGCAGATGTTTTTGGCTACCCGATATCAACTTTTAATCTGATGAGATAAAAACTACATTAGCTACATTACTACATTAGACTCAGATTATTCCATTGTTAACAGGTTTTAAGGACCAGCTAGTCTGTAGTTTATGCATTCTTCCAACAAGGAGTTATTCAAAAGTTGTTTTAATACTTGTTTTCAGAAATAGAAACAAATGAATGCTTAGAATCAAATGGTGGGTGCTGGCAGGACAAGGCTGCTAACATTACAGCGTGCCAGGTAGTGTTATTTGTCAAAAGACTGCTTATACGATAAACCTTATTTTGCAAAGTTCCAGTTTTATTTGCTTCTACTTCATTTTCCAATCCGTGCACAAAATTGTGCCGCAGGATACTTTCCGTGGTAGAGTATGTGAATGCCCAGTAGTTCAGGGAGTAAAATTTGTTGGTGATGGTTATACTCACTGTGAAGGTAAGCTTTTCATCAGCTAATTGTTCATCACTTTTCTCACACAATAAATTGGTGGTTGTGATGCATGCATGTTGCCTTCAGAGACTAATTTTTTGAGCTTGTGGTTTGACAGCATCTGGAGCATTGCGCTGTGAAATAAACAACGGGGGCTGTTGGAAGGGAACCCAAAATGGCAGGGCATATTCTGCTTGCATTGTAAGAGGCTTTATTCAAGCATGATTAGAGTTACCTTTTGAATTGTCCTCCATAGCAATTTTCATTATTTTGTGGGAGTCCCTAAGCGCCTTCCTTTCTTTTGGTTTTTATTTGAGCAGTGATCCAAAGTTTAAGATGTTTTTGTTTCTTGGGTTCATTAGACATTTATCTCAATGACTTTCTGTAGACAGAGTCATTATATGTCATATCCTTGTCTTGTCAGGACGATCACACAAAGGGTTGCAAATGTCCACCAGGATTCAGAGGGGATGGAGTTAACAGTTGTGAGGGTATGTAGAATTTGTTCATTATGTATCAATTGTCGACATATACTGTTCCCGGAGAGCATTTCAGCATTTAATCTTTATTTCTTGAGATTTAGGTTCTGTGTCTGTTTAATTTCCCCAAAAATATTTGCACCTTTTTTCTTTCTAAGAGACAAATCTTTTAACTTCCCGTTATAGGAACACACTAGTCATAGCTAGTCCGTGCTGCGCATGGGCCCAATCCAATATCTAAAATATAGAATTGAAGCTCAACTGCAATTTTATTAGCTATGTTTAAAAATATTAACATTTCTTTGTAGAAAATTGAAGTTTGATTCACAAAATTATAATAGATGATTTCCTGATGTGTTACTAATTTTTGAGTAACCCCAAATAATAGTGAATTACTCTCTTCATTTTTATTTATCATCTAAAAATGTTTTTTGTTTGATATAATAATCAATTTTATATTATATTAATTGTATTAAACTAAATTTGCACCACTGGCCTAAGTGATTTAACATAGGACAATGGTAATACTGAAAGCAAACATTTATCCAATTTAAAACCAAAAACATATTCTAAATGGTCAGTATATTCAAATTTAAATACCATGAACCAAATATCCAACTACACACACACACACACACACACACACATATATATATACACTTTCTCCATTTCAAAATAAGTGATATTTTTAGCTTGGAAACACGCTTATGAAAACTACTTATTCCTAGAAAGGAAGATATATTTTTACTAACTTACGGTTAGTAAATACCTTGAAAAAGATGTAGCTCTTTAATAGTTTCTTGGTTATGTAAAACTCCCTTGATTTAATAAGGGTAAAATTGAAAGAACATCATTAATGCCTTCTTGATTATGTGAAACACCACTTATTTTGAAACAAAATGAAAAGGTAAAAGCACCACTTATTTTGAAATAGAGGGAGTAGTAATCAACTGATTATTATTTGCCATATTAAAAATTCTATATTATTTTTCTTGTATAACTTGTTAAGCAATCAGATGCTCTATATTTCAGATATGATTAATCACTTAAGACGACGAAGATGGATAGGAATAAACTGCTTTATGCTCAAAATGAGCAAGAATCATAAGGCGGGAAACTTCCGTCTAGCGGTCATGGGAAAGCCAAAACTTGTATATAATAAGTCAATACTGGGTCGGTCGAGACTCTTTCTTAGTGAATAGGGAAGACAGCACCTAATAAGACAGGGCGCGATTACTATAATATATACTTCCTCGACCACTTTAAGGCAGATCGATTACAGTAATTAAAAAATTTAAAATGACAGCACCAACAATTATACAAAAATGTCATTGGAAAATATAAAATATATCTGTTTTGACTTCCGAATTCCATGTGTAAACAAAAGTTGAGGCAAACAGTAGTACTACTCTTTCTTCTTGAGAAAGGCCATGTTGATAAATGAGCAACAAAGATCAGAGTAAGGGAGTGAGTGGGGAAATGGGCCCACCTGTGGAGTGCAACTGTTGTGTGACTTCTCAAAAGAAAACACAGTGATGCTAATGACGTAAGTTAAGGGGTAATCTGGTCAGCACAGCCAAAAGTTTCTAAGGTAGCTACAGTAAAGTTATTTTTCATCCAGTAGAACTATTCTGTTTTAAGACAATTACTAAGATATCCTCATGGGAGCACATCACAAAGGGAATATGTTCTTGGCGTTTTAACAAAATTGACTGATCTTTTCATCATTAGAAGGCCCAAAGGTCAAGGTGTTAATCACACAGTTAAAGCAAACCTGCACAAAGAATGGACAATTATTAACATAAAGACCAGAATACCCTGAACTTAAACTTGTATGGTCCCATATGATCTCAAGTAAGCATGTTGACCCTAAGCTTCTCCCCATTGTGGCTTCTATATTAGTAGTAATTAATCAATATATGCCATCGAGGTTGGAGTCGGAATAGTGTTACTCTGTGTTGTAAAGCACTTCTGTTAAACAATAATCTTATTATTCTTGTTGGCCCTTCTTCAGATATTGATGAATGCAAGGAGAAGCTGGCTTGCCAGTGTGCTGAGTGCAAATGCAAGAACACTTGGGGTAGTTATGATTGCAGTTGCAGCAGCAATTTGTTGTACATGCATGAACATGACACGTGTATAAGTAAGTTGAGAAGCTGTCAGTTTGATGAAAATGTACGTGTAATGGTATACATAGGGTTTCTTATATGCTTCGCTTTGGTGAAGGTAGTTAAGTTTTCATAATACGATGTTTCTTTATAATAGGTAAGTTTTTATAATATGATGTTTGTGATATTAGCATGATTAGCTTATTTAAATGTATTGCCAATCACATTTCAAAGACTTTGATCTACCTTTTTTCAAAGTTGCATGTTTGTCGATGTTTTCTGTGACTAAGTTGTTGGAGAAATTGCAGGCAAAGATGCCAAGTCAGAGTTTAGCTGGGGCCTTGTTTGGACCATCATCTTGGGTTTGGCTGTTGCAGGGGTTGCAGCATATGCTGTGTACAAGTATCGGATCCGGGTATGTCATTGTACAATGTTCTTAAAGACAGACAACTGTCACCTGTTGAAAACACAGAACTAATAGCATTTGAAATGTTATGCTGGTGCTAATTAACTAGTTTTTCCAGGGTAATTAACGTACAATCTTCAGAACTAATGCTGTTAGAAAAAGTGATTTGGGAATTTCAAAATACTTAGACTAGACAAATCTCCTTGGATGCTTTTCCTTTTGGATTTTGTATGAGTTACTTGTTGAAGTTGTCTGATCCTTAAGTATACATGGTTGACGGAAAGACCAGCGAGTTCCTTTTGTTTTATAACTACAAGTTATGATCTTCCACTCTAGTCTTATGTGAAAAAAATCTCCAGAATGAGATGTGCCACCAATATCAATAAAAGCAACAAAGTTAAGAACTTTTAGAGTAAATATCAAGTTCTTTGATTCTCACAAAGAAGTGTTTAAAGGTTTTCTTTGTGATGTCGTATTTCTCTCTGATCACTACCTTTGGGACATATTTGCCTTTTCTTTTCAAATGGTTTTTGCCTTGGAATTAGCATGAGGTTCATTGGCATGTAAAAGATACATGGCTCCCAGATTCAGTGCAAGCTGTTTTCTTGTTCAATGTTGCTTTCACATTTTCATTAAATCCTGGAACCTTGTATATGCAGAGATACATGGACTCAGAGATTCGCGCCATCATGGCACAATATATGCCTTTGGATCAAGGAGATGGGGCTAATCATGTTCCCCACGGGAATGTCTAATGATAGATCATTGCTGAAGAATGATGATAGCCTCCACTGGATGTTAGCCAGCCTAAAGTTGTTTGTGCTTATGCCATTCCTCTCAAGAATACTTATCTTTCCTCGTCTAAACAAGTTAGATCTTATTTATGTACATGTATATTTCCTAACAATGCACATAAACCCAATAATAGGAATTTTCCTTGAATTGGATTTGCGCGATGTTTCACTTTTGGAAATAAGGAAATGCGCAATATCAGTTTGTATTCCACTTGAGAGCATTTTTCTTTGCACAATATTGTTTACCCTTTAAATGGGTACAATTGAACTTAAAGAATATGTGACTGATTTGGTCTAAAAGATAAAATACATATAAATTAAATAATGAAACAAAGTGAAATTAAATAAAAAGCTGGTAGTTTGTAATTTGGGTGATATTCTTGATTCCCTTGCTTTGAGATGAATTGAGGATTAACGATAATGATTAAGAAGTTGAGAGGAATTGGATAAGTTGATAAAAATATGAACAAGAAACCCTTGCCCATTTTTGTTGGTCTCTTCACTGGTGTTTTCTTCGATGGTCTCTGTAGTATAAGCGTGTTCCTTTTATATGGATTACGAGGATTAAGGCTTTAATGTTTGATATTTATTGTGCATTGATTTGCTTTAAATGAGAAATAAATTATATTGATTACTGCTGGAGTAACGGATGATGCCCGACTTTGAAAGGATCTTGTAACAATTGTCTTGCTCTTATTTTGTATTTCCTTCGAATGCTTTCTTTAGATCCGGTCAGTTATTTCGACAAGCTGCGTTACTACTTTCTCTTGAATGCTGGTCGCGCATCGTTTATCCAATGTTGTAGCTTTATGAAATATGTCCATGTGTTATCTCCTAGTTCACTTGTACATTCATTTTTTGACGCGTGTCTTCATCTTAACTCGTCCACGTGTTTGATCTGTTTTTACTCCTATACAGATGGTCCCCACATTTTTCAACTTGAACTTCTGTTTTTGTTCGGAAAGTGTTAATGATTACGTTCGTCCCTATTTCTGAAGAACTTTTTCTTCAAAAAAGCAAGAAAGTTTTGTCTTTTCGATGCTCTGACACAAATCACTTCTTACTTGTCTTTCTAGCCATGTGTCGCTGTGCGGCTGGACTCTGAGTAAATTTAGAATTTCAAAGCATTGACGTAATGATGGTTGTCACTTCGATTTTAAATGTCAGCTGCCATTTTCTTTCTTTTTAACCAGACATGTGAGGCCTTTCAGTCTTTTTCCTTGCTTGAAATTTCAATTGTCTCTTCTGTCTTCTGAAAATTGACGACTTCTCTACTTCTTTCGAACTCTTACTTTCCTTTCTTTGAACTTCATGTATTTTATTTCAATGTCTTCATCTCATGCTCATCCTTCTTCTTTGAACGTTAGTGATGATTCTTCTTTGTTGTTTCATCATCAAAGGCCATGGGTGATATAATCCGCCAACCTACAATGTCTTCTATTCTTCTCAATCATTGGTCTTTCAAAAATAATTGTGCTATTTGAACTCCTTCTACTAATAGAAATAGAGGCGATGTCACGCCCCACCTTGGAAGGCGTAACTAGCATCTGATGCCACATTGGACCCTGAGTTGTTCTAGTTGGACATATACACCTCTATTTTATATCAACAACACAAAATCAAGAAAACAATCAAGTATATTTTGGCTTAAAGAATCCTTTGGCCGGCAAGACCGCAATGTAAACGCCTGCGCAGATATTCAACTGACCTAACTGTTCATGATAATAATAACATCTCATGCGGGTTGATAAGACTACTGTGTTGTCTAATATTCAAATCCCTATGCAGATCAACGAGACCACCATGGTATCTAAATCAAGTAAAGTTGAAAGTAAACATATATACAAGGGCCATTAAGGCCGTCAAACTTTCGATATAAAACACCAAGCCAGCATAGCCAACAATGTACTAACTGCTATACAATACCATAGTCTATAAGCATCTAAAGAGTAAATACTCAGTACCGACCTACCCAAAAAAGAACTATACAATAAAAGAAAAGTGAACCTCTAAAGTATGGCAACTCTGGAAGAAAGGAGCTGACCAATCTGCTAAAAACGAACTACTACTGATAAGGTCCTAAGGTTGTTGGTCAGAACTTGCAGGCAAGAGTGTAGTGCTCCTAGGCTTGGGGCATCAGTATAAAAATGCACAGAGTATGTAAAGCAATAATAATAAGTTGGAACTGAAACTGATAATAAAAACTGAAGGTAAACAACTGTAAAAGTAAGAGGATAACTTGGAAATCTTATTAAGTTATACTGTAAACTTAAAGAGAAATAACCAAATAAGAATCTAACTTGGTCCCCATAAGCCTAGCAGGTACATGTTCGAGCCAAACTACACGCAAGTGCACGTGGTCGTACAAGTAGTAAAGTGGCTTTATTTCAAGACAAGTATCGATCCCACAGGGACTGAACTACGGTGGTAATTAACCTAAGTGTTAG
>JACEIK010001146.1:50931-76745 GCA_018107945.1 Datura stramonium
TTACCTAAGAATCACATGAGAATGTACACATAACAATAGATAAACAAGTCGAAATGAAGCATTTGTGTATCACTTGGGCATGAAATTCTGCCCAAGATCAACCGCAATGACCGGGCTGGAGTTTATGTGCCTCCCAATGCACGAGAGGGGGAGGTTAGGCAATCAAAGTTAGACAACATGATGGCCGAGATGCTGAAAAAGGTGAGGTCCTTTGATGAGCAATTGAAGGAGATCCGTGGTGACATATCAAGTATGGGTCAGAGAGTGGAATCTCACGCACCCGCCATCAAGCAAATTGAGTAGCAACTTGGGCAACTATCAGCATCACTGATCCCTAGACAAAAGGGTACACTACCTAGAAACACCGTCCAGAACCCAAAAAATGATGGCATTGCATGGAGGTGATGACTAGGAGTGATAAGACCACAGTTGAGCCCCCCTCCCTCTTTCCGGTTGTAGTTGAGTGAAAGAAAGAGAGTATGATTGAGGAGAATGAGAAGAGTGTTGAGATGGAGAATGTTGAGTTTCCTGAGGCCCTGATAGGTGAGAAAGAACCTGACATTGATCAAGGAGCAACCTGGAAAGATGAGTGAACTCTAAGGCATACTCCTGAACTGTCATCTTCTTTTGCTTTAGGTTCACAAACTCGGCTGCTTTGATCTCCCTCATCTCACGAGGGAAGAACTGATCCATAAATGCGGCATTAAACTCATCCCAACCAATAGGGCCTGCTCTAAGTGCCCTACTATCCTTCTATTGCTTGAACCAAATGTGCGCAACCCCTTTCAACTGATACGAGGCTAGATCGGCGCATTCCTCTCCGGTCACTCCCATGATATAGGTGATCTTCAGAACTTTAGCAATAAACTCGTGTGGAACCTCATCCACCTTTGATCAAAGAAACTCCAGAGGGTTCATCCTCATAAAATCTCTGACTCTTGCCGCCACCGCATTCCCATTCTGAGGGACATGCGCTACCGCCTATTGATTGACCTGGGGTTTCAAGGCCTGAGCTAACATCTATATAGCTACCTAAACTCAGCGTGGGCAACCGGATCAGGTACATGCTGCTCATGGGCTGGTGGGGCCTGCTGGTTCCCATCTCCATTGCCATTCTTGTGGCCATTTCCATTTTCATTTCTTCTACCGTTAACTCGGTGAGGAGGCATGATTCTGCAAACACGTGTAGCACGAGTTAGAAGGATAGAGAGGCATTTCATTGCACGAGGGGAACATTTCCTAAATGTCTCGTAGAATCTTCGTCATAAGTGTGGCATGCTTCACACCCATGAAAAAGACTCTACTTAACATGGCTTTCAGACACCCTAGGACACTTAAAACCTAATTCTCTGATACCAAGTTTGTCACGACCCGAACATAAGCCCGGATCGAGACACAGAACAAAGAACCCCGAGAGGCTCCAAGTCGACCCATGGCATGAACATATCATATAACTCAATTATAAAAAAATGGAGGATCAACATAATTAATATAGCGAAAGTCTGATAATATCATAACATAGGAATATACAAGTCAAAATCGAAGTTGATTACATTCTATTCCTGAAAAGCCTCTACTACTAATGAGTTGATGCGACAAGACCCCCAACTAACTCACTAAAGTCTGAAAATGAAAGTACTAGATACAACTGAAAAGAAGGGCCCTCAAAATATGAGGATTCACCAACTCTGGCCGATAAGTGCTAAGCTATAGATCTGGCTAGTGACGACACTATGCCTGAATATCTGAGCCTGTATCATGAAATGATACTGTATAGAGTATGTCGTCAGTACGTGGAATGTATCGAGTATGTAAGGTAAGTAAAACCGCTAAGTAAAATCATAAGTCATGCATATCATGAAAACATAATCAAGATAAGATTCTAAGAGTAGGTTTAGCATGCTATTTTTTGAAATCATGATCTGAACATAATTGAACATCATAACTGAATCGAATGATGCAAAGCTGAAAACTAATAATCATAAGTGAAACTAAACATTGGGTTAAACCTGCTGAAAACATAATATCATGACTGATGAACATGCATAACTGAAATTATGAGGAATAATGGGAGATTCTCCATATAACCGACATTATCACTATAGAGCTTACGTGGTCCCCACTATCACACTCAAGTGGGCGGAGTCGTCCGAACCCTTGCCAAGGCTAAAGACGCTACCATGATATCAATATCAAGATGAAGGCCCCTTAGGGGTAGGGGAAGCTTACAAGGGAGGTCCAAATAATCTGAACATACCTATGTTGGCACGTAGTTCTGAGGCATAGGATTGACTAACCCTTAGCCTACCCGGTTCTAGACACTACTCCTAAAAACATGCATATGCTCTCCGTTATTTTTCAACGAAGCTGAACCATCATCTAGTGATGAAGCTGACTCATAACATACATGCATAAATTTGAGATCATAACATAAGGAGCCTTGTCTCAAACCACACCACAAGCTGAAAAATAGTGGGAGTCTAGACCCCAAAATCCATGTGGTAAGCTAATACATGAAGTTTAGATAAATCATGAAACATACTTGATCATATGGGCTTTCCCAATGCTTAAACATGCTTGACATAGACTTGATCATTCGAAAACATGAACATAGACATGGGCAATTTGAAATCATACTTTCTTCATAAACATCTCATTATGCTTGAATACATATTTCATGGATCTCAATTTTCATGAACTTTCATGGATGGGCATCATAATTTATAAAATTTGAAAATAAAATTTATAATTGAAAACATTGTAAAATATGTCCGTTAATCATAATTCAATATTTGAAACATGATTAGATCATACCCATGATTGAAACTTAGAGATTTTACATATTGGGTAAAAACCCCATAGATTCATCAATTAGAATTTCATGAATTGAGAGGGGATTGGGCATGGGTGTGGACAATTACACCCATTCATAACCCTACATACCTGTAGAAATTTTATTTCACGACTTCCTTGATTGCCCAATGAGAATTTGGGGAATAACTTGAGGAATTTAGGCTTAATCACCCTTAATAGCTTTTAGACTTGCATACATGGAAGTGAATAAGCCTAGAATGAACTTACCCCTCTTAAAACACTTTATTCTAAGCTTAAAACGACATCATTTAGTCCTTAGGAACTTAGAAATTACAGAAAAGCCCTTAATAAATTCGCAGGGAAAAACACACTGCCAGTCCCAATGAGGGACTGGACGACTAGTCGTCACTGAACATGACTTGTGGTCACTTTTCGTTGCCTGCACTGGACTCTGCCTTCTGAGGGTCACCACGAGGGACACCACGACTCGTGGTGTACCCAATGACTCGTGGTGACCAAGTCGTTACCCACACTGCCCAATCATTAAATCTCTAGTCAACTCTTGACCATGGACCACTCAACGAATTGTGGTACTGACCATGACTCGTGGTCACACCCATGATCACCTGAAAACTCAAAATTCCAACCCAATACAAGCTCCACCCCACAAGTCACTCGACGACTCGTGGTGCACCCATGGGTCACTGGACGACTCGTCCTATGACCTGATGCAGAAAATCCTATTTTCTCCATTTTAACTCCGGGTCTGACCTTAGGGTTATCGAGGTATTACATCAAACCCCCAAACTGGAACTATTATTTGTCCTCAAGAAAAGCATCTCCTTACAAATGAGAAATTGAATTAAGCATGGCATGACACAAGATCAATACAAGAAGGACCCTTAACTCCTAAGACAACCCCAAAATCACACACAGATTCAACACTAAGATGAGACTCAAACATATTGCACCCTCTTCATGAGATAACCACCAACAATTGGCACATTTGCACAAATATATTCTTTCATTCCCCACAAGGGACTTAGTTCATCAAAACAAAATCAAGGAGCATCTCAAGTCATTGATAGATCATATTCAAAGTTTGCCTTAATGTTCACAACACCTTTTCCTCAGTCACACCTTTTAATTTAACACACTTTTAAGCATGTACCCCCAAAGAAGTGATTCCACTCACATTAAGAGAGAATCCCTTTTATTTTTCATACTTTTCATACATAGGGATTATAAGATAAAGCAAATATGCTCACTCATAAAGAAATTCAAATGCATGCAAATTGACACATAGGCTTGTCTTCATGTATATCGCCACTAATGTAGAGTTGCTACACTAAAAATCACTAAGGACTTGTGGGTTATCATGAAGGCTAGGGGTAAGGGTAGGAAAATTATTTATCTCTAATGATTAGAACCTCCCTAATGCCAAGACAATTGTTTGTCTTAGTGACTAGAACTTCCTTAATACCTTTTGTTAACGCTTTTTTCAAACATCCCACTTCATTGATGAACTCACTCTACCTTATCTCCGCTTATTCATCACTATCACTCTTTATCAAAGAACCCTCTTGTATCCCCCTTTGAATCCACAATTAGCCTTATATAAGAAAGAGGTAGCACCTTTCTAGAATTCTTTTTCTTCTAATATTCGAGGATTTTCAACCAACCAATTCATTCATTTTATCACAATTTTTTACTACCCCTCATTGAAACTCACATTTTCTTCTCCTTTTTGCACACCCCCAAACTTAGGGTTTTGTCTCATTTCTTCCCTATCTTTCCCCATATTTTAGGATTCAAGCCCTATTTTCCATTCAATTAACATTAGCACTTAGGGATGGGTGCCAAGAGAAGGATTACAAAAGGGTACTAGGCTTGTATTGTGGTTTCCAAGAAGAGGGTCAAAGTCTCAAATATTGGTTAGCAAGGATATATGTTCAAGGAGGTCATTTTAGGTGAAGAGTCTTATCCAAAGAATGCCTAAGATCATGTTCCAAGTGCAGCCACATCTAGGATTTTGCCTTGAGGCACACTTAGGGCAAGTTCTAGACTATTCAACATACAACAAGAATTCAACCAAATATCTCATCACACAAGGCATCATAATCCAAGGGGTTTGCATACTTACAAAAATTACATCAAAGGTATGACTTTAGACAGATTAGCATGTGAATCAAAAAGTCGATCAAAAAATGTATAACTCATACCAAGAGAGTGCTCAATATAAAATTTCAAGTACCCCTTTTTCTAAAATTCTTTTGCAAAGCCAATAAAAATTTTCTGGTGGTACCTCTTAAAGAAAGTGCAATAAAAAGACTCAATAAGACTCTACGACTTGGCATTTTCCTTTAAGAAAGTTGTCTCTCAATCAATCATCAGGAAGTGCCACCCGATTGGACAACCAAAAGAAAAGAAAAAGAGATCGCTCCTTGGGAAAGAACTGTGATATAAAGAAAACCCTTCGAGTTTATTACTATCTACTGTAAAAAAAAAAAAAGGCAAAATTTTAATGCATGGGTCATCACACATTTAGCAAAGTAATATTTGACCCATCATTTGGCAACTAACATTGTCCACACAACAAATCTATTTTAACATAAGCCCGATAAGGAGTTCATCATATACACTCAAAACAAGCCCAACAAGGTCATTCATTCATCTAAGAAAAAATTGAAAACATCAACATAGTAATAAATTAAGCCCGATAAGGGAATAAAAGCTAATAAGCAACTAACACCCGACAAGGGTACTAAAGCTAATAAGCAGCTAGCAATAGAGTCACATCCCACCCTCAACTAAGAAATGACATTATCCCCAATGTACAAATTAAAAAAATATATGGGTAAGAACTTCGTGATCCGACTACTCATCAACAGCATTATTGGCCTCATTATTTTCATCACCCTCTCCTCCTCATTCAGCTTCATCCTCAAAGCCCACAAACAAATCATCAATAGGTCTTTGGGCTGTTGAGGGGAAGCCATGGCCTCATCAATGAAGCTCAAGTTGGGGTCATCTATCAGTGCCCTGTGTTGGATCTCTCTCATATTATCTCAGGAGAGAGGAGGCTTCTCGTTCAACCACATCTACATGGGAGCATAACCTGTTTAGGCTATCAAAGATATCCTTCATCGCCTTATTAATAGACCATTGTATAAGAGCAGGCAAATCTTGAGCCAACCTTTGGAGTCATCTTTCATTTGATCTTGTCATCTCCGCTAGTTTTTGAATTCCATTCAGTCTTGAGGAAGGAGGAGGAGGTGAAGGCCAGGGTGGTGGTTCCTCTCTGAAAGCCTACCCTGATATCTCGGGGTGTGGCTCATTGATATCTGGAGTAAAGGGGCCCTCATGATGTCATGTGTAGTGGAGCCCTTGGATGTGTCTCATGCTTGCATTCGCTTTCTTTTGCTTTTGGGTGCATCCGCATCCCTTTTCCTATCAACAACGATGAAAACAGTAGCGGAGCTAGGAAATTAATTGGGGAAGAGTGGAACTCCCCCTTTGAGATACAGTTGGCTGATGGGAACAGCATATGGAATTGAGGTTACTTGTTGTCTGGCCTTACACTTCATTTGTGTATCCATCACTTCACCAAAATTAATGGGCATCCATGATATGATGTAGGAAATAAGTATGGCCGCCTTGAGGTTCACCTGCTGATCATTCTTAGATGGCATGATGCGGCCACATATACATTCAAGCCACAATTTGGCCTCAAACTTTAGGTCCTGCAACATAATTTTTTGTCTCCCATGGTGGCCCATACGGACTGACCATTAGCGATAATTCCTGCTACCCAACCAAACTGGTCCTCCTTGGCTGCCACTCTCACTGCAAACTCTATTCCTGAATTAATCTCATCTTCCCAAAATATGGCATTGGTAGCATCAGGTGTGATGTCCACTTCTACACCCTGAATCTTGATTGAATGGAGGCAAGGGAACTCATTGACCTTCCCCTTGTGCTTCATTGCATCTTGTCTTGCCTGGTAGGAAGCATAGAACTTCGGCACAAGATTGGAGTAGTAATTTAGGAGAGGCTCAGTAAACATGTGTCAATGCCTGTCAGTGAATTGTGCTTTGATGTTTATAAGTCATTCCCCGGCCCTGCCAAATCAAAGCACTTTTCGGTGGTGATTGGCCTCTCTGCACATATGACGTAGTGCGCTTTCATGTGGGGCACACAATAGATAATAGCATCCCTGGTATCGGTGGGGGCTAGGATTGCTTTGGCTTTCCCCTTTCCTTTTCCCTTTGAGGTGGAAGGGGCCTTCCCTTTGTAGGCTTTCCTAGAGGAAGTCATGATTCTATAAGATAATGTTAGTGACATAAACATACTATGTTTTTGTATTTTTTTATAAATAAAAATTAAAAGCTACAACTATGCTAAGCTAAGTAAAAAGATTAAAAGATTGAATGTCGAACCATATGAAACATCAATTATCAAAAACTGGTAGCACCTACGCTGCACCTGCATTTCGAAGGTAGGGGACCCACAGTTCACAGGTGCATCGCAGGTCTACGACAGATATTGTGCTAAAATTTATGGTCACCTGCATTTCGCCGGTGGTGATCCACGGCTCACAAGTGTAATGCAGGCAGGTAGTGAGCCTGAAACCTCACCCTTCTCCTGTGCTTCACCTGCATTTCGTAGGCCAGCACCTATGGCTTGCTAGCACTAGGCAGTGACTCCTTTGTTTCCACAGCTCTAAGCAAGCCAATGTTTCACACAAGCATGAACATAATTTCATCTAACGGGTACTCAGACTTCCCCAAAAGATTTTTCAATCAACCATATACCCACATAAACATTTGAAACTACTCAACACATTTCCTTTATATGGACGCTATCCCATCTATCATTGGGAAATACCGAGTTCCCAACCCAATAAATTGTAGTATTTAATTTCACAACTATCTCATTAATCTACTCAACATATTGATAATTAGAAGTAACACTCAAGAAAAAAATGATGATTTTCCCTTAAGAAAGATGTCAACCTATCTATCATCGGGAAAATATTGCATTTCAAGCACAAGGGTTACTTATACTTAACCCCAAACTAAAATTTCGAAGCATAGAGCCCATACAGCAGATCTATTAAGATGAATAATAAAACCTACATTTTGTAATTTTAACTCTCCCTCCATACCCACAACAAATAAAGTTATTCAATAAATGAGAACACAAGATGGGTAATGAGGGGAACATGGGTCAAGAAAATTGTGAAATTAACATACTTTCTTTTGTACTAACACCTTCAAATATTAAGAAAAACAAGAGTGAGAGGTACACATATCAAGTGAGAAGAGAGAATTAAATAAATAGAGATTGGAGTTTTTGCTCAACCAAAGGCCAACCTAAAAATCTTGAACTTCTTTCGTTTTAGTGACAGAGTGGTTTGAGAGGTGACGAAGAAGATTGTGAAAGTGAATGGTTTTTATAGATGGAAGAAAGTTGAAGTGATTGGCAGGTTTAATAGAGGAATTAATTGGAGTAATGGGGAAGGTGAAATAGGTGGTAGTTGGGACATGGGGAAGAAAAGGTGGGTTTTGGGAAGTAGATTTTGTGAAGAAAAGGTGGGTTTGGGAAAGTGGGACAATTTCAACCGGTTGGGTTGGCCATGGGTCGGGTAAGTCAACGGGTGGGTCAACATTTAAATGACTAAGAATACCAGCTCCTATGTTAGACCTGCAGCTGCAGGAGGTCACCTACGAGTCGTAGTTCCAAACGCAGGTTGGCCTAATGTTGCACAGCTTTCTGGCTCTGTCGGCGCCTGACCTGCGTTTAGCGTATGCCCACCTGCGTTTCACAGGTGGCTCGCAAGTCCCCTCATTTTTTTCAAATTGTTGCTAGGTATTCTGGCTTAGGGATGCACCAGACATGCATTTTACGAGTTGGCACCTGCATTTCGCAGGTCTCACGCGGTCCTTCCCCTATTTTATTTCACATGGTTTGTCACCCATTCATCCTACAACACCAAAAACAACACATACATCAAAACCCATAGAAGTTAAAAGCACTTGGGTTGCCTCCAAGAAGCGTCTTAGTTAACATCATAGCTCGACAAATTTATCACCACGTCATTCATTGGGAAGATCATCCTCCCAATCAACTTCATCTTCACACTCACTCTATTGCTCTTCATCCTCATCAAGAACTGAAATCACTTTACATTCATCAGGGGATGTTGGTTGACATACATTAAAGTGACCTCTTCACCACCAACTCTAAATTTCAACTCCCCTAGCTCTACATCAACAAGTTCTCTTCCCATGGCTAGCAATGATCATCCCAAGATGATGGGCACCTCAATATCCAAGTCACAATCCAACACGACAAAGTCGGCTGGTAAAATGAACTTGTACACCTGAACCAAGACATCCTCAAGAACACCAATGGGACGCTTGATTGAATGATCTACCATCAACAACCTCATCGTTGTAGGCCTGGGACTTCCTAAACCTAACTTCTTAAAGATTATGAGGGGCTCTAGATTGATGCTATCCCCGAGATATCATAATGCCTTATTGAACATACATATCCCAATAGTTCAAGGAATAGTAAATGCTCTAGGATCCTCTCTTTTTGGAGCAAGGTTACTAGCCATACAGCACTATAGTGATGCGACACCTCCTTTGTGCCCATATCCACTATCTTTTTTTAATCAGCGGCTCTTTCATGAATTTTACATATCCTGGAATTTGGAGAAACGCCTCGACCAATGTTGATGAAAAACTTGCAAAACATATCAATGAACTTTCGAAACTGGTTGTCCTCTTTCTTTTTCTCTAACCGCTAAGGGTAAGGAGGTGGGATTCTAGGCTCTTGGCCTTGTGCATTTGAGGCCTCCTCGCCCTTTTTCTCAACATCAACATCTTTGGGAGTAACATCCCTCCTTCCTCTTCAAGTTCCTCTTCATCATCAACATAGCTTGGTGCTTTTGGCACCACATCCTTCACTCCATCATTTTTTATTGAATCAACAACTTGTTTGTCCTTTACACCCGCATCGGCCACAATTTTCCCACTCCTAGTGGAAATCATCATGCAATGGTCATCCTTCTTCAAATTTGGTATAGTATCACTAGGAAGGGTTCCTTTCATCCTGGGATACATTTGGGACGAAAGGTGGTTCATTTGAGCTTCAAAATGCTTAATGTAAGCCGAATCAGATCTCACCATTTGGGCGAGGTTAGACATCTCCCCTTTAAGCTCCCTCACCCCACTATCTGTGGACTCAACCTTCTTCAAAACTCTTTAAAACATCTCCTGTATCTTTGAGTTACCAACATCACTCACTGTGGGTTGCATTTAGGGTGCCTCAACCTTAGGAAGGGGAACATATGGACTTGAACTTCTATGGTATCACTCCCCTTCATGATTCGATTCAAGGTTTTCCCATCTCTCATTCCTATATTTCCACCCTTTATATCCTGATTCCTCCAACCTTAATTCTCATCACGAGGACGCCAAGGGCCTTAGTTGAAACATTGATATCCCGGACGAGAACCCCTCACTTGGACATCCATATATTGACACTCTTCTTCATATCTTGGAGGTGAATCCTCTCTTTCATAATGCATGTGGCCTTGGGTTCCAACTGCGTTTACACTCTTGGCACCATCCCCCATCACATGCTTGGTTATTAGCTCAAGATGGGTCATTATTTTGGCCAAGGTATCCTCCTTTTCTTCATCATGTTTTCTTATCTCCGCAGTTACGAGGCTAGAACTAACACCATTTAAGGACATCTCGGTGTCCCTAGTATGTCATGCTCATTTCATCTTGGTCATTTGATCTAAGAGAACTTTGGTCAATCCATATGTTTGGTCCATCAAGGACCCACCAGTGAGATTATTGGCCACGTACTTATTTATTGAGTCAAGTGAGGGATAGAAACTTTGGATAAAAACTCCATCAGGCAACCTATAGTTTGGGCATATTGCAACTTTCTTTTTAAATCGGAGCCAAACCTCATGCAAGGGCTCACCCGAGAGTTGTCTAAAATTGATGATTTCATCCCTCAACTGCAACATCCTCGAGGGAAGGATGAACCTATCCAAAAAAGCCTCCATCAACTCTTGCTAAGAAGTAATCACCCGGGGGGCAGCTCCTCTAGCCAAACAATGGCTTCTCCCATCAATGAGAATGGGAAAAGCCTTAATTGAATAGACTCTTGGCTAATATTGGTAAACTGAAGGGCTGGAAGATTTCAAGAAAGTTGCGGAGGTATCTATTAGCGTTTTCACTTGGTTACCTTCCAAAGAGTCCTTTCATTTGTAGCAAGTGAAACATAGTGCTGGTCACATGAAACACCACATTCCATATTGTAGGTGGTAGGCGAATGGACTCGCTACATCAGGAAACATTGGCTCATCATTGTCTTGGTCTATGTGGTCGTCCACAAAGCCCACTTGCGAGTCTTGGTTCATTAGATCCAACCTAAACAAGTAGAGAAAAACAATAACAAATGTAATTTTGCACAAGATGCTTAAATAGTTCAAATTAACAACAACTCTAGGCTATCAATGCTAGTTTTTCGGCAATGACGCGAAAATTGATAACGTCCAAATCCCCTCCCTGCGAGGAGAGAGTGTACCAGTCGTTCGCAATATAATTTATCCAACTTTATGAGTTGGGGTCGAATCCATGGGGAATAGGAATAGATCACTTATAAAGTTGTATGCCAACCTAAACTAGTTAGCATCATTGTATCACAATACATAAAATAAATGTTAGGGGAAAATGAGAGCACTATATGATTCTACTCAATATCAAAACAAAGTAATTCAAGTTGAAGCAATAATGAGAGAAAGTACTAGAGATATGCTATTGATAGGGCATAGATAGGAATGGGGTTAATCAACAAGTTTTAAGAATCAACTACTAACATGAATAGCCATGGACAAGTCTATATCCAACGTCTTTTGACCACTTGGGCATATTTTACTTGGGTTCTTTCAAACTCCAAGCTCAATTAACACATTACCCATATTGGTTTGGGGAAAAATTAAGTTATTTCTAGCCTTAATCCTTAAATTGAGTTATAAAAATAGGTTTTGGCTATTTCTAGCCCAACCTCACATTTGGAAAACTCAAAACCCCACTAATGTTTTCTCACCCATATCCTACTTCCCTTTTTCAAGAAAATGCAAGATAAGTGAATATAATATATGTTTTCAACCATAAATATTTGCATTAAGACTTAGAGAAAGCATTAGATTCATGCATAATAAGTGACTCTAAGACTAAATTAATAACACCCAATCAAATCTAAACCCACATCAAGCACACACCTCTAGCAATCAAATTAGTTACTCATAAATATAAATAAGAGAATTAAATCAATGAGAGATTCACACATTCATAATCGAATAGTAGATTTGAGCTTCAATTGTATGCTTTAATGGAGAATTCTTACCCTACAAAATTGGAGAAGAAGCCTATCTCTTACTTCTCTCTATATTTCTCTCTCTACAAAAATTAGCTAATCAAAAAATACTCTTTCTTCTACAACGAAAGTGTGTATAAAATAGGGAAGTCTCCTTGTTTATGCTACATGGATTCCCATTTTACCCTCAGAAGCTTCTAAATCATTCATATGTCAGATATGGACTTCTTTACCATTCTCAGTACGGCGTCACTTGTGCGGCACCTATATTTTGCATGTGCCCATTCGCTAGATGTGGGTGCTTAACCGATGACTTCAGATTGTCTAGTTTGGCTTCTGTGTTTTCACCTGTGTTTCACAGGTGCTAAACTGCATTCCGTAGTTCTCTTCCAGCTTAAGGGTAGTTCACTCGACATTTCACCGATGTCAGACCTGCGAAACGCAGGTCTCCAATTTCCAGCACCTGCTCTTTGTTCAATTTCTTGGCTTTCTTTATTTGAGTTTCATACCTGCAAAATCAAAGGAAAAAGGCATAAAACCTTCCTAAATGAGTTAAAAACAAAGAAAAAGTTCATGCTTAAAAGCCTAATGAGTTGGTAAATTACCAACTCATCAGTATGCCAACTTGTAAAGTCACTTTTTAGGCTAAAACAAGCATCCAAATAATAGCATGCTAAATTTGAACAAACAATATTGTCAAACGAATTTACAATTAATGAGTGCAATAAATGTATCTACATTAAGAACACTCCAAATCATATAGTCGTTGGTGTTTATATGTTGATGACATGTTGATAATGAGTAAAGACATTGCCGATATAAATGCTACTAAGTGTATGCTTGCTAGCAAGTTTGATATGAAAGACTTAGGAGTTGCTGATTTAATTCCAGAAATTAAAAGTCAAAGGACTCCTCAAGGTCTATCATTATCTCAATCTCACTACATAAATTTGGTGCTTGAAAAATTCAAATATTTGAATTTTAAAGTCACAAAAACTCCAATTGATTTGAATAATATTTTTGCAAAGAATAAAGGTCAAAACAAGTCTCAATTGGACTATCTCGATTTTTGGGAAGTTTCATGCATATAATGAATTGTACGCGACCTGATATAGCATGTGCAATAAGTAAACTATGTTAATTCACAAGTAATCCCGATCAAACTCATTAGATGGCAATGAAACGAGTTTTGGTGTATTTAAAATATACCCGAGATTATGTTTTGCACTTTAATAAGTGTCCTGCAGTTAGCAAAGGAAATAGTGATGCAAATTGGATCATCGGATCAACTGAAACTGAATTTACAAATAGATATATTTTTACCATTGATGGAGGAGTAATGTCTTGAAAATCATCTAAGAAGACATGCATCGCTCTCTCAACAATGGAATCTGAGTTCATAGCTTTGGACAGCGCTCGCTCAACAATAGAATCTGAGTTCATAGCTTTGGACAAAGATGGTGAAGAATCTAAATGGCTCTAGAATTTCTTAGAAGACATTCCATTTTGGCCAAAACCTCTAGCACCTATATACGTACATTGTGATAGTCAAGTTGAAATAAGAAGTGCTGGGAGTGTTAGGTATAACAGAAAATCTCTTCACATACGACGAAGACATAATACCATTACGCAATTAGTCTCTAGTGTAATTATCATGATTGACTATGTAAATTCAAAAGATAATATATCGGATCCACTTATGAAAGGCCTATATAGAGAGGTAATTGAGACATTACCAAAGAAAATAGGACTATGACCGAGGACAAGTCATCATGGTGGTAACTCTAGCTACAAGACTAGAGATCCCAAGATCTAGGTTCAAGAAGAAAAATAAAGTTATGTTAACAGTTCAACATTGTCAAAATAAAATTTTGGTCCATTCTCATGATGAGACAATGTTCAGTAAGAAGGATAAAGTATTAAGGCTTTTCAATGGTTTCTAAGTTTGATACGGGGTAGATCAAATAGCATATCTAAAGGATAACACATTTAGGAATCACCTATATAAGTGTGAAGTGTAAGCCGCTTCAAGGAGAATTATGTAACGCCAATTCTCTATGCACTTATGAATTAAGCAGTGTTCATGGCTGAAATGAACATAACAATGAGAACCAATGAAGGTTAAGGTTAATTATGTGACATATGTTGTCTTGGTATACACTAAAGTTCGACAGTTCAAATGTATCAAATCTATCAATTGACAGATTATTTCTGATATGTGTCCACTATGAAAAGTTTAAAGGGAAGCCTACTTATCCAAATGCAATTAATCCTTAGTTGCAAATCACATAATTTTTTTCATGCATATTTTTATAATATAGTCATTCCCCATTCATGTGGTAGATTTTTGAGATTCTTCAATGATTATGTCTTGAAGATAAGGTGATGTGAATAGAAAAATGATAGAAAATAAAAGTGGAGGAAAGTGAAAGTTAAAAAGTTTCTTTTATAAGTGAACATTTCCCACATTTGTATAGAATAGAAAAAGGTTTATGCTTATATTAAGAAGCATATCCTCCAACTCATAAAGAGTTGAGAAGAGAGACTCTCCTAACTCTGTCGTCTTCGTCAATCGGCTTGGCTTCAGCTTTGGCTTTAGATTCGGATTTGGATTCAAATTCAAATTCAGATTCGGATTTGGATTAAGATTTGATTAAATGATCTGATTGATTGATATAATTTTTGGATTAAATTTATTTATTTCATCTTCATGAATTATTTTTATTTTCTAAATTTTCTGATATTGATTCGCGTGAAATTAAATCAATTCGCAGAATTATTTTCATTATGAATTTAAAATTATGTTTGCGACCAGTCATCTTCCCCTTCCTAATAAGCACCTTGTTAGCTATAAATTTCAGAGGCTTCACCTCATTTCCAGACACCGAAAAAATGAAAAACATAAAATCATTACTTCTTTTGATTTCTCTGCATAGTTTTCAAAAGCAAAAATGTAAGTGTCAAGTGTGATTGTGTTATATCATTTGAGTTTGTCGGAGTTCTATAATTTGCAGTACCGCTATTGTAGAAATATTTTTTTCATTCTATCTTGGGAGGAATTAACCCAAACCTTGAAAATAGTGAGGGGGTTATAAGTCGACACTCGGCTCAGCTTAGCTTCGGCCTCGACTTCGATTTTGGCCTTGGCTTCTGCTCTGGTATCGACTTCAAATTTGGATTTGAATTTGGTCAAATGATCTAATTGATTGATATATTTTTTTTGGACCAAATTTATTAAGTCCATTTTCATAATTGTCCTTTTCTAAATTTTTAGATATTAATTCGTGCAAAATTAAATCAATTTGCGAAATTATTTCCATTATGAATTTTAAACTAAATTCGCGATCAGTCACCTTCCCCTTCCCACAGGCACCTCGTTGGCTATAAATTTCAGAGGCTTCACCTTATTCCCAGACACTGAAAAAATGAAAAACAATAAATTTTTTCTTCTCTTCTGAATTCTCTGCATTGTCGCTACAATAGAAATATTTTTCCGCTATATATTGGGAGAAAGTAACTCAAACCTTGGCAAAAGTGAGGGGTTATAATCCTTAAGGAAACATAATAAACTTGTGGGTTAGGAATCATTTTTTCTACTTCTTCTATGTTTCTGTTTTAAATTTTGTTTGTCTCTTCATTAGGTAAAAATAGAAATTGATTGTTTCAAGAATTGTTCAAAACACATATAATAATTTATTTAATTATAATTCTACCTTTCAATATATAAAGTCACTTAGCTAATTGACTTAGCGTTTAGTTCATTTCTCATCTAATTTCTCATTTTCTGTACTTTCACGACGATTTGCTGCAGCTTGCATAACCTGTAGTTGTTGATTTGTTGCTGGAATTTTCTTGTCTATTGAATTATGGTCAGGGTGCTACAGTATACGTGGTGCATTCACATTGATTTTGAATACGATACTTCTTATGTATTGCATATTGTATCTAAATGAGTTATAATTGGCAATACCTTTTGAGTCATAATGGAACAAACTCAATAAAAGAGTTGTTCTACCTTTGTTCGATCGGTTGGTCTTTTATGTTCTATTTAGTAGTTTGTTTAGTAGATAGTATTAGATATTCATTCTTTTCATCCCAGTGAGTTATTATATAGTGGTGTATCACTATATTGGCTTTAAGCTTGATAAACTATTCTCATACTCACGGTTCATTGGTTTGTCATGTTATTTTCTTATGAAACATGATTTAAATGGTAAATTAGGTGTTTAACATGCAATATTGGTAAGTTAGGTTCACCTAAATGATTGATCCCCTATCTAGATGATTATCACCACGCAACTTGGGTCGTATACGGGTGTACTTTAATTGACCCTTACCCTTAATATCGGATTAGCTATCCCCGAACAAGTTCAAGCTATTAGATAAGGGT
Organism: Datura stramonium; assembly: GCA_018107945.1. Taxonomy (NCBI): domain Eukaryota; kingdom Viridiplantae; phylum Streptophyta; class Magnoliopsida; order Solanales; family Solanaceae; genus Datura; species Datura stramonium. The sequence goes on from JACEIK010001146.1 coordinate 67,544, forward strand.
TGATAGCCTCAAATCTCCGTTGTTAGTCCCTTTTCCCATTATTTACCTCCTTTGGTCCGGTAAGTAAGAATAAGGCAAGTCCTAACGTTTGCAACTGTCAAGAATCAATCAAAACAAAGGGAAAAACAATACATGCATAAAACCTCGTTCAAGAATCACTAAGTGTTTTTACCTATATGTGTTAATTCATCTAGGTTCCCACAAACCTAATTTATGGGTTTAGCTACTCATACTTGTATTATCACAATCACAAAATATTGAAGAAATCATAATTGCAACTTACAAATTATTGTAGAATAAAAACCACGTGATTGAATAACAACTCCGCAATAGATGAATAAAACTTCAATGTTGCTTTTGTTTCTTGAATCAAGAACAATTGATCAATACCAAAATTATAGTTGAAAACTAATAAAGTCGGCTCTCTCAATTACTCTAGAATCGTCTGAGAATCCTCTAAAAATCGTCTAAAAAATCGTTCCAGAATTCCCTTTCAAAAATAAACCTAAACTGTGTATTTATAGTACCAAAGAAATTCTTTTCCTAATTAAAACTGGAAACCAGGTCGGCAATGGCCACGGGCTTGGTGACGATTTGTTTGTCCCTCTGATGAGTCATTCCTTACCTAAAATAATCGTCCTCAGTAACGTCCCCAGTCTTGGAAACGGGTCACCTAAAGACTCGTTGTGCCTGAGCATGAGTCGTTAGGTCCCTCGTGGTCTCAATCCTTAGAAATTCCAGTGCACCTTACAGTTGGTCCCAGTGATCTGCCAATGAGTCGTTCCTTCATGTGACGACTCGTAATGTCTGTCATCAACTATACTGGCCACTTTATTAAAATTTCTTCTTTCAGCCTTCACGGTTGACCTTATGAATCGTTAACAGTTGTAATGAGACATTTCCTCAACTTGTTAGGTACACTGTCTTGTATCTTCCAAATTCCATATTTTGTCCACGCCTTAAGCAATGAGTCGTGCCTCCTTCCAATGACTCGTGAAGTGTCTGGCAGTCACCTTTTCAGTTAATTTCAGCATTAATTCAACCAGTTCACTCCCAAACCTATTTTCCTGCAACATTAAGCACAAAACACATCATACCTATATAAACATACCTGGAATGTGCATAATTTCTTGATTTTAAGCGTCGAAAGTGCCGTAAAATCACAGCACATCATAAATCGATAATTAAACTGATAATAATTAATAATCGATTAATGAATAATCTATTAATTGGTATCTTAATGGATTTGTAATGATTTAGCATGTTTACAAATTGATAATCGATAAGTCAAACTAATAACCTTTAAAATTGAACTGAATTGATCAATATACAACTTATTACCCCGATAAGGTATATAATGGCTTAGCCGATCGAGTCAAGATCAGACTCCATGTGCTCACATATGTCGATTAAACTAAGAAACTCGCATAAAATAATTTCCTTATGATCAATGATATAAACATTGAAGTCAACCTAATGATAGAGTCCCTTGATTCTTATCCATGTCTTATTCATATTGCTTTGGATGCCCTTTCATTTCACATATTTCTTATATTTCACTCCATGCTATTTTACATATGAGTATTATCCACATGCACTTACATTCTTTTTTTGGGGGCGCTGCATTTCATGATAGATGTTCAACTATTCATGACAATAAGGCTACTTGCTAGGATTCCACACATTATCAGCTTTTGGTGAGCCCCACTCAATCTTGAGGTGAAAATATTTCTTTATTCTGCATTTTTAGCTTATGGGTATGTTGGTGTCTTGTCTGGGTAAGCATTGTTATTCACTATATGTTTAAGAGGCTCCACAGACAAACTAAACTAGATATTCAGTTATATTGATAGTATTCCATGTTGGTTTCAAGGTCTCAATATTTTGAGTTTTTATGAATGAAACTTCTTTTAAGACTTTAACTCCATGAATCTATTTTATAATCTCTATATATGTCTCAAGTCAATGTCATGTAGAGCTAGTTCGCTTAGCAAAGTTAAGGCACCGAGTGTCGGTATCCCTAGGCCAAGGTTCAGGGCATGACATAGACCAACTACCAAAGCGTCACAACAAACTACAAGCCCCTATGTTCCCTCCAACAAAGTTAACACTGGCGCTGAAGTCAACTTGTCTTTCAATTCCTGAAATCTCATTTTACACACATACAACCATTGGAACTTGGTCGCTTTCTAAGTTAACTTAGTCAAAGGAGTAGCATTGAAACAAAAACCCTCAACAAATCTTGTATAATATCCTGTCAAACCCAAGAAAATTCGAATCTCCATAAGAGTCATAGGTCTTGGCTAATTAATATTCTGGAAATTGACTTTAATTCCATCATTGGAAATCACATGACCAAGAAATATCATGGATTTCAATCATAACTCACACTTAGATAACTTTGCATATAACTGGTGATCCTTAAGCATCTAAATGCCTCTCTGACATGATTTACAAGCTCCCATTCATCAACGAGAATATATCATAATATCATTAATGAACACAATTACGAACATATAAAAAAAGGCTTGAAGACCCTATTCATAAGGTTCATGAAATTCACTGGACTGTTAGTCAACCTGAAAGATATTATTAGAAACTCAAAGTTCTCATATCATGTCCTAAAAGTTGTCTTTGCAATATCTGCTACTTTGATCTTCAACTGGTGATAATCATACCTTAAGTCGATTTTGGAAAAACACTTGGTTGCTCTTTAAGCATGTCAGCCTTCGGTTATGATTTTTAGCTCTCAGAACAACAATCTCCACTACCATCTTCTTCTTCTCTTCATTAGCCCTAGACAACTCGGTGATCAGCTTGGTAATCAAGTTGTTGTGTTTAGCACCAACTCCTTTAGGTGGAATACAATATTCATTAAGAGTGATTTTTCTAAATAACTTATTCTTAGAATTTTTCTTGCCCATTCCTATAGAACCTTAAAATAAGAGAACATGTGTATGAGCTAGAATCCATAGGGTAGGGCATGAACTCCCTTGCTTTGATCAGCTACTCTAACCATATATTTTACTATTAGGGATACAAGTTTATCAAAAAGTTTTTATCCAACATGTACATAAAAATCATGTCAAGGAAGATAACCTTATTCCTCATTTCTGACCTTGGTTAGACACATTTATTCACAAGTCAAATAGCATCTTGTGAGATGGAATCACTTCCCCTTTATATAAACTTTATAGGTTCAATAGCATCCCTCCTCTATGCAAAATTCTCAGTTAAGTATGTACTGTTTTTTTCTAGATCATGCTCAAACCATTCTCACATAGTCCTCAAATTTAATAAGTTACACCCCTAAGATGTCTCCCATATCCTTAATGTTAAAGTTGGTCGTTGTTCTATTAACATAGGTTACTATGGCATCTTCATGTTTTATTATCTTTAAATTCTTTAGAATTAGACCACTTCATCCTCATGAACTCTTGGACTATCCCCAATAAACAATTTGGTCAATTGTTGAAAATTAACTTTTTATTTTAACTCCCTTAAACTCTGGTTCTTCTACATGCTAGGATCAAATATTCTTCCTTACACTACTTTACCAATTTTGATCACTGAATTTTGTTTTTGCTTAGAACTAATTTCCTTTCTAGAAGAACTAACTTCCTTCAATCTTTTGGAGGACCTTTTCCTTTTTCAAGAGTAAGGAGCTTCTCTTTCTTTTTTTTTCCAGCTAGAGGCTCCTTCTTAACTATTTCTTCCTCATTATCATTTAAATTCATAATCTCTTCATTTGTTTTCTCAACCCATATGTAGTAATTCCTTCTATTTTCCTCATTTTGCTTTCCTCAAGGGCTTTCTCAAGAATAATTTTCTCTTTGCTTCGGGTCCTACAAATGAAGAGAGGGGTTTCAGTTGCATTTTTAGATATGCATTTCTTGACAATAAGTTTACCCTTGTTACTCTTTTCCTTGATACCCTTCTTCTTAATCATATACACCTTATCTACTAGAGTTAGTTCCTCATCTTCAAAATTGTTAGATATATTTCTTAATATTTCAATCTGGCTAGTTGTCAAGGTACCAGTTTTCTCTGTTCCATCTACATAACCAACAATCTTACCTTCCATTCCAATATTTTATAGAACCTGATTCTTTGATGGTCATCTCACCTTCTTCTTCAAATGAAGTCCACTAAATTTCTTCTTCATCATAAATAAGAGCTTGCTCTTTACTTATTGTTTCAGTACCTTTATCAATTACATTTTCTTCTTCTCGTTCTTCTGTTTTTTCCTTGCTTGTATCTTCATTATTTTGATTATCCCCTTTAACTATTTTCTCTTTTGTATGTTATTCCCCCTGAGGACTGCATCACTTGTGGTTTGAGTATACTATTTTTTAAAGTCCTAAGTTCTTCCTCTTTCTGACTGATAAAATTGTTTCCATTCCCTTTAGGAATATGGTCCCCATGTATCTTGTCTCTTTTTTCATGTTACTTTAGAGATTCTGATGTTAAAAAGGTCTTAAGACTTACAGGAATTTTGTTTGTAGATAGTTGGACTTTAAGATGAAAGAGTTTTAATTTAGTTAATTTCATTGGAAATGGTTTTTGAAGGAGATAGGGGGAGGGGACAATATTTCAAAAGTTTTGATTTTTAGGATGAGGTTCAATGATTTTTTTGAAAATCTGGGAGCAGTTCCTCTCCTAACTTGAGAGAACATGATTTTTATAAGGCTTTTCAAAAGGACTTGTTTTGCTTTAGAGATATAAAGAGACTTTGAATTTGGTTTTGAATATGTGAGAGAGTTTTCATGACTGGGTGATGTGACTATTATAATCATGATTTAATGGGATTCTTATCCAATATGATAAATTTTTAAATGAGACTCTTTTGGGATTCAAAAATATAGTGGCAATGAGAACTTGTTTCTAGAGGAGAATATTTTTTTAATCCTTAATAACATGGAAAACTTGGTTCTTAGTATGTGGTAGTACAAACAAGTTCAAGAGATTATTTATTAGAAAGACACATCCTGGTGTATTAGAAGAACTAGGTTCATTATCATATCTTTCTTGTTTCTTTTTTAGCTTCTTTTGCATTGGAGTGGAATTTCCAATGCTCTTCAGCATACTCCTATTTTGATAGACCCATGTGAGAGAATTTTTCTTAACGTTATCAACCTATTCTTGCATTCTCTCAACCTAGCCTTCCTTAGATAATCAAGCCTCAGTCTTGGAACTCAAACTATCTTGAGTCCCCATTTATGAGATAAAGGATAAATTAAGTGCTTCTTAGTCCATCCCGGTAGGCTGGTATTTCTTTGTGAGGGACTAGGACTAAGTTCAGCTTTGTGATTCTTCCTTTTCTCAAACATATTTTATATTTTTCTAAGTCACTTTGACCTTAGTTATGCATGAATACTTGAAGTGCTTATTTTCACAATATGTGCATAGTCAATTTCTAGGACTAGAGATATACCTGTTGTGAGCATTGTGTAGAATCCTCTTCTTTTGGTATCCTACACCTGCTTTGTCATGCCTTATTTTTGTGAGTAAAGAGGTCAATACTTTTGAGGACTTGTTCCCTCTTAGACTTCTTTCTAACTCATATTTAGTCTTGTCAAAACCTTTTTGGAGCATCCTATTTCTTCTTTTTTTTAAGAAAAAAGGCTATCTTTTACTACTTTTAGGCCATGCTTCAACTTCTCCTAAATGTCATTTGCAACACTTATTCCTTTTGAGGGTGCAACTATATGTTTTACCTTTTTAATCTTCAAAACTAACTTTTTCATTAGTCATTATGAGGACCTAGTTCATTTAGGTACACATATTTCGTTCCAATTTTTCTTTCTCTTCTTACAGCTTCATGTGATCAATTTTAAGAACATGAAGTCATTTGTCAGTTTGTCCTTTGCAGCATAAAGACTTTCAAGAGAATCAATCATTATGCAAGCTAGATATATAGGTTTCTTCTTAGACTATGTATGGATAACACCTTTAATTTCCATAAAATTGAGCTTAGATTCATCTTCTGAATCAGATTGTGTCGTCAGTGCCAGGCTTTCTTTTGGATTTGATTTCTTCTTATCCAATATGAACTGCTTATCCTTTCTTTTCTCAGCATAAGTTTTTGGGATTTCTTCATAGTTAGTTCGAAGAGTGTCCTACATTTGCTTTGTAGTGTCTCAAGAAAATATAATCATGTATATTAGGTCCAATACCTGAAAGAAGAATTTTTTTTGGCTTGAGCATCTACCTGAATCTCTTTGATTTCCTCCTTTGAGTATTGAGTCTTGGTCTTAAGACCGGTTCTTTTACCTCTATATTCTGAGCACTAGGTTTCCTTGGACCATCCTGAATTATATTCAAACTTATGCATTCAGCCATCATGAAAACTTGCATTTTCAACTTTCACCATTGATAATGCTATTCATTGAAGTATGGTAACCTTGTGGATAATTGTCCTTCTTGAACTTTTATAGGTGTAGTCATCTCTAGTCTTTCAATGTGTTGGCTTTGCGAATGAACTTGTTCTGATACGAATTGTTACTTTATGTTGCCTCATATATACTGAAGAACCAGATTCTTCAGTAACTAAATAACAAGTAAATATAGAATAATAAATTAACACAAGAATTTTTATATGGAAAACTCCTCACTTTCAAGAATCAAAAACCACGACCTACTTTCATAAACTTTCCCCTCAAATTTGCACTAAATTTGAGATATTATTTTGGTTACAACAATATAACCAAGGGACTACTCATAGTATCTTTCCCCCTCTATAATTCTCCCTAATTACAGCTAGCTCTTTCAAGACTCTACCCAATAGCCCTTACAAGTCATCACCTAATAAAAATTCTCTAGGAATGTAAAAGATTTCAATTTTGCTACAAAAAAACAAACTAGACAACAAGAACTATAATGATAAATTTTGATAGGAATAAATTCTTCTTCACGTTGCTAGTTGACTCTCTCTCACTTGAAGAAATTCTAAATGGATCTCTCTATATTTGCTCTGGTCTTCTCTTTATTTAGTTGTGTCTTTAACAACATCAATGTGATACCTTATACGGGAGTGGAATGACTGCTTCTTCTTCTCTAAACTAAGGATTAGTTTAAGAATTCAAAAACCTAATTCAAGTTTGACTTGATTTTCATCATGTGGGCTAACCTCATTTGTTTTCTCCTATTTTTAGAGCTCTTTTCATGTGTGCAATTATGTTAATATTTCCGTCTTGATTTCTTTTTCCTTGATCCACTTTATTAGTTGTAATTCTAATTTTTCAAGGAATCCTTCATGCACTGGAATCAGCTTTGCGCCTGATTAAACAGTCTTCATCAGTCTACTGTGAAAGACCTAGTTCCTTCACTTCTTGCAATGTACTTCTGTAGTCAGTTCATATAGTAGGCATGTTAAGGAGCTTGTTCTTCAGTAGTTCTATGTCATAAACACTACCAATCCTTATTTGAGAGACATGTTTAATATTTAGTTCTTGCATCATGTTTGTTAGTCATCAAAACTCCATATGTAGCATAACTTATGGCTCCTAGCTTATAAGTCAATAGTGTTCAAATATAGCATATATTCTAAATATGTATTATTTAACCTATTACATGATAGAATTTTTTAGCAAGAGTATTTGTCTAACCAGCCTTCCTCCACTACAGCTCCATCGCTGTGTATTTGACCTAAAAATTAAGAGTGAAAAGTACCCACATCCAAACCACTTATTTCTGAACTCTTATTTGGGATTATTTACTCTTTGTCTAAATCACCTTAAAGTTGTCTAAATAAATCAAATGCACACTCTAACAAGTTGGGGGATCTATTGACTTTTTATTCTTATTTTCAGTGGAACTAACACCGCCCCAAAGCTGACATGAGAAAAAAAGAAATAATGAAAAAATAAAAATAGGAGAGTTAGAGTCAAATTAAAGAAAAAAAATTAAAAAGGAAAAAGTTTCTTCTTTCAAGCTTTCTTCTCCATCTACACCCCTTTTATTCTTTTCCTTCGTATCATCTCTATCCTCTTCTCTTTCTTTTTTTTTTTCTTATCACAATTACCCATTTCTTTACCATTTATTTTCTTTTACTAATTAGTTTCTTCTTCTTCACACTCTATTAAGTTATTCCCCATCTTAAACTCGAACAAATCTATAATTATGGTGATATTTGATGGTAGATGGCCAAATTAATGACAATATTTTTGTGATTTATGGCGGACAATGATAGTAATATAATTTGACGGTGAACATTAAAATTTGTGATGCTTACTGTTATGAATTTCAAAAGTGACAACAGTGGTGGTGTTAATTTTGATTATGGATTCATCTAATAATATTAAAATCTATAAGGGTTATTGTGACTATGGGTGGTTGTAGTGTTGTGATTTTGATGGTGGTATTGATTTTTTTTGGGTAACTTTTGATGATGACAGTGTGATTTTGATGATGAGTTTGGTTATAGATGTTGAATTTTGTGATGGTTCTTTGCTATTTTCATTGGTGGCGGTAGGTATGGTTGTTTTGTGGTGATTATTGTCTTTCTGATGGCGAAATATATGAATTTGGTGATGGTGACAACAATAGTAGTGGTTTTATGATAGTTTTAGTAGTGTATAATGACGAAGGAGCAATTGAGTGATATGAAAAAAAAGTCAAAATATGAAATAACATCCGATGATGTAGTATGAATGTAAACACCTCCCATCATATGATTGGTTATATGCATATTAAGGGGTTATTTGTTCCACTTAAATTAAAAACAAGGAGGTACTAAGCCATTCGGTTAGTTTAAATATGTATTCAACTTATCAAAAAAAGAATACATTTAGGGATCGTTTGATTACGGGTTAGAGTTACGCATGTATTAATAATATATGAATTAGTCATGAGAGAATTCATGTATTATTATATGCAGGGATTAGTTGTGCAGGTTTAGTTATTCATGTATTAGCTATGTAGGTATTAGTTATGCAAGTATTAATTATGTAGGGTTTAGTTATTGTGGCTTTTCTACTCAAAGTTGGTTAAAATTGAAGAATTTTTTTTAATTAAAAAAAAATTCATGAATGACGTTTTTCATTTATATTGAATGTAAAAATTTGAAGAAACAAATAATATGGATTAGATATCATTAATTTTTTTTTCAAAATTTATTTGTCAAATTTTCAAAAAATTGCAGTGTGTCTACAACTTTCTCTAACACCTCAGGGAAGTATTTTGTCTCTTTATGCTTTGCATA
>JACEIK010001146.1:82469-94420 GCA_018107945.1 Datura stramonium
ATGGTTACTCCCCTCTCATTTGTTTTTGGTAAGGATGGTTATACCTTCTCATATCCTACCAAAATACTGAACATATTTCCTTACCAGCCACTTCTGTTAATTATTTTCCTTCTTATCACCTTTAGCTTTGAGAATAGGACATTTAACTATCCTTTAGAATAGAACCATCTTTTGTTAGCTTTTTGGTGCATACTTACTTTTGTGTATGATGCAAACCTGATTATAGATCTGCTCAGTGCCTTGCACATATGTAACACTCCGTTGTCACTTTCATAGTGATGTTTTGCAATCAGAAAAATGATTACCCTTATCAGAAAGAATTTTAAACTCTTATAATCCTTAAAGAGAAGGTCAATAATAGTGCTTGATATTTTCAGGGACCTGTGTGTTTTAGTCTTGGTCGGTTGATGTTTGTCGCGATAACGAACACGGGAAATTCATCATAAATAGTTTATGGGAAATGATTTGGGGCATTTCAATTAGTGAGTCTGTAAATCTTTCACCAATGAATATAAGCCAACTTAATGAAGCCAGAACTATGTACAACAACTAATATAACCTTGAATCCCAAACAAATTGAGTTTGGCTATATGAATTATAACTGACCATGTTTCCCATTAAATTTATCTCAGGTCAACATTATGCAAAAAAAAAAAATATAAAGGGGTGGGCCCATGATCCCTGAGTTTTGAAGTCTCTTGTGGGTCCCAAGGGTTGGCCCAAACAGATTTCTCGGTCAGAAAAAAATTCTCTAAATTTTCTACTGGCAAAGAATCTCTAATAGGGTTAAAAGACTCCTAGAAAGCATAGGCCTAAATTAAGCATATTAGCATGGCTAAAATATATTCCCAACTAATCGGTATCGCGTATGTAACTCGTTTTCTTCTATTGTGCTCTATCTTTCCCTGAGTATGCATTGAAGTCAGAGCTATGTAATGACACTAAATACTATACCTTTAATTTCATTTCATCACATACTATACTTCTGTCATATCTTATAAGAGGAAGTTGCAATGTCTGTATGAAGTGTTTACCGGAAAGAAAAAAATCATGTCTTGATGAGTTTCTAAAAGTTCCACTCGGAACTTCTCAGTTGTTTTAGGGATAAGCCACTTGAAACTTAATGCTGTGAAATTTTTAAATTTTTTCAAGTGCTTGTGAAAGGCTTGATCAGGTGTGTGAGGAAGAAACCGACGATGTATTGGAATAAAGCTGCTGGAAGCTTGAAATGATGCTGTGAAATTTTTCAAATTTTCCAAGTAGTTGTAAAATTCTATAAGTTATGAAGTTCTCTTTTCTTTGTTAACACAGCTAATTCAGGTGCATTCTTATTCTCCATAGGTGGAGTTCTATTTCAGCGATCTAAATTTGGCAACGACTGAAAATTTGATAAGGCATATGATCAAGGATCCTGAGGGGTATGGTGAGTATTCTTATTTTGAAGCTGCGATCATATAAACTGAGGCTCAATAGCAACATACATGGCAATTGAATCATAAGCCGAGATCATAAAGAGCATACTGCGAGTAGGAAGTGGAATCATGTTTTGATTGATAATTTGAAGTTATTATTTTCTCATGGTCTTGCTTGTTTATACTTTATTCTTTGCTATAGTACCGATATCAGTGGTTGCATCATTCAAGAAGATTAAAGCTCTAGTAGGTAGTCATGCCCAGCTTGCCGAAGTTCTGCGCAGCTCAATAACTCTTGTGAGTTTTCCTCATCTAACTCGCTGTCCTCAATAACTTCCCTGTGCAAAATCTTGCAACAATTTCCGTCTTGCAAATGTTTTCATTCTAATATTTTGTTATTTGACTTTCCTGCTATTAGGTAGTTAGTGAAGATGGAAAGAAAGTTAAACGGCAAAATCCTCTGACTGAAGCTTCCCTAGAAGAGTTGCAAGTATGTTTTATTCCTATAGCAATAGTGGTTTACAACAAGAACAATTTTATGAGTGCGTGAAACATTTCATTTTTCCATCTACTGGTTCATCTTTTCAGTTTGGAGGCTTTGTTCTTTTATTGTCTGGTTATCATTTGATCCATCGCGTATTTTCATTTTTAGTCTCGCATAGTGGTTGCTGAGAATTTGCCCGAGGATCACTGCCACCAGAACCTCATGAAGATTTTTTCGGCAGTTGGAAGGTACACTGGTTTGCTGTAGTTGTATACAGAATAGTCTGAAAAATCTGCTAACAAAAAATATCCAGCCTTTTGAAGACTCTGCATAATGAATTGTGTCAGGGTAAAAATGATACGCACCTGCCACCCTCAACCTTCAAATGGTGGGGCTTCTTCAGCATCTAGATCAGCAAAATCAGATAGTACGTTGTATAGTAACAAGGTAAACATCAGACAATTTGATGTGTCAATAACTAAATTATGCACAAGTAGGACATTTTGAAATTACTGTCATAATTAGAGTAAGAAACGATGGTAATGATTTCTTGAAGTTCTGACTTGGGAGCTAAATTTGGATAATGTACACTGTTAATGCAACGTAACTTACGTAACTTACTATGTCCAGAAAAGGAGTGCAGAGTAACTTAAGTAGAAAGTGGAAAATTGCTACTGCTACCTAAAAAACCGTCTTCAGAAGAAGCAACATTTTCTGTCTATATTTGTACTTTGTAATGCAGTTGTTCGTTACTAGATCTTAATTAAATAGCTCAATGCAGTTGCACGCATTTGTGGAGTATGACTCTATTGAATTGGCTGAGAAAGCGGTAAGTGATTCTTAGTGTATTTTCTTAATTACAACTTGGTTATCTCTATCTCTATCTCTGACATCCATTTTCACTATGCAACCTGATTTTATAGGTTCTTGAGCTAAATGATGTGGATAACTGGCGAAATGGTCTAAAAGTCCATCTGCTGCTTAGACACGCAGTAAGTCCTGATTGTTCTGTTCCCTGTTGATAAAATTTGAAACCATGTCCTAAAAACGACCTAGTTTCTAACTTGTCATTTAGTGAAAAGAAGACTGAATGTGAATGAATAATCAGACTGGTTTTAACGTTTATATCAAAATTACTGATATATGAAGGATCGTTCTCTCTGTATTCCTGGCATTCAGGTTGCGCCAGTCCATTATTTGAATTCGAAGTAAGCTTCAGTTCTCCATACTGTTGAGGCTATAGGGCTGGAGTAAGCTTCAGTTCCCCATACTGCTGAGGCTATAGGGCTTGACTTCATTCTAATGAGGTTACAGGGCTAGCCTCCTCATTTTTCATGAGGGTACCAGATTTAGTTTCTGAATAGATGCATTTAGGATAACTGAAGAGTTCCATGACTTAGGAAAAGATGGAACATCTAGCTCCACTTATAGGCAGGTTCAACGAGAGATTTTCCTTTAGCATAAAAGGATGCTGGTATTCTGCAATTTGATCTGCTAGGTACTTAGCATTTTGATTGAATTTTACAGGACAAATCTGGTCAAGCCCGAGTGAAGAAGGTTGGTCATGAAAGTGATCTGAACTTCAAAGAAGATGATAATTTTGCATTAGAACGCAATGAGAAACATGATGGAGACTCCTCCCACCATGTTGATGTGCAGTCCAATGACGCTGCAGTAAGTGATGTTGCCATGTTTTTAATTAACAAGGAGATATTTCTGTTCTTTTTGTTTGGGAACTGCACCAGATAAATTCTACTGAGACGGGTCTCCTAAAAGATACCACTCTTTTTTGATACCATCCTTCTTTCAGGATGTAGTCAATGATTCTTCAGTTTATTTCATTATGGCTTCATTTAAATGTCACTTGGACAGGAGGAGCATGGCCGCCTTGGAAAGAAGAAAGGGAACAATCGTGGTCGGGGTAAGGCACAGGGACCAGGACAAATGCGGGGTCGGGGACGTGAAACTCCCCAGTTTCGACAAAGCAATCGTGGAGGGCGTACAGGGGCTTCCGTAACGAAAGTGAACACTGGAAGTAGCGTGGCTGGTGGCCCCTCGAGTACTAGTGTTGTTAGTGTAGCAGGCCAGCCTGCAGTAGTTTCTGAGCAGTCAGTTGGCAAGCAATCTTCGGTGCCTCGCATGCCAGATGGCACTAGGGGATTCTCCATGGGTCGAGGAAAACCAGTTGCTGTTAGAACTGAGTGACGATGTTCCAGTTTTGTGAAAAGGGGTCTCTGTTCATGCAAGCATTTCCCAAGTATAGAGGGGGCAATGTTTCTTCTTTCTTTTCGGTATTGATAGCAGGGTTTTGAAGACTGCCGTCGATCCAGTGAAGATGATACATCGATTGATTTAGCAGCAAGAGTCAAGACTCAAGAAGTTATATGTTGTTTGTTGTTAAACTAAAAAGGCTGTGCTGTGATTTAGTTTTGGAACACTGAACCTGAGATTAACATAAAGCAATACAAAATTGGTAAAAGATTTCTAATCTGAAGTGTTTGTCCAACTCTGATGTCGGTTGGATAATATATGTGAATAAACAAATGAAAGAGTTTTAATCTAAATATTTAAGCTTTTCGGTAAATGGTTTGTAATTCTTCAATATAATGCAATGGAGAACAGTTAAATGCCCCCTTCCAGGAGGAGGCCATCAATATAGATACAGAAGGGGAAAATATGCTTTTATAATGTTCTGAGGTACCTGTTACAAAATTTTGATAATAAATTTCATCCGTGAAAAAAGATCATGTCTGCTTTCACACTGTAGCAATAATTGGAACTCGTGCATCTTAGAAATGGAGTCGTAAATTGGCTTTTACTTGTCTTGCATCCATCACACAAATACTAATCTGATTTAATATTTATCTCCATCTCAATTTATGCAAAGGTATTTGATGGGATACAAAGTAATAAAATAAAGGACTTCTGAAATTTGTAGTGATTTGGGACAGAGGGAGTAAAAGTTTTGGAGAGTTAACAGACATTGTTTTCTAAATTTACGGTTTATTACATAAATTAGGATCTTCATCACCTTTAAACCCCGCCTGAATTACTCTTGAACAACCAGGCTATTTAAAACTTATAGTTGTTGGAAACATCTGTGAATTCCGTTTTGCTTGAACACTATAGGCTGAACAATACTATAACCGATGTATTATAGGATCCTATTCTTTTCGTCATTATGAATCTTGACATCTTAAAATACGACTTTTGGATTTGTGTTAGAGAAGAAAGAAATTACTTTAAGGTTAAACGCATTATTTCAAGAGGGTTAAGGAAAATTCAACCCCATTCTACAAGTAACACTCTTCTCTATTTATTGGCTATTTATGTCTGAATTCGGAGACGACATCATATATTTATAATAATTAACTTCAACCCTTGATTGTTTGTAAAAATAAAAATGTCACCATATACCTCTGATCATTGAGCATACAAGTATATGAGACCTTTTCAGTTTAAAAGAGAAACTAAAATGATGACAATGTTGGGTTCTACACATCACTTTATTCAAAAGGGCTCAGAAACCGGAGATTTTGTTACAACATCTACGGAGATGGCACAGAAGCAGCAATAAACAAAATGAAATTCTTCTTGGTGATCGACGTATGTCCCATAATCATAGTATGAAGGCAATCTTGCTATCGTCTTCCTCTTCACATCAAAACAAAATTCAGAAAAATGCCAATGTTTCTAGCACTGAGTTGCAGACGGACAACAGATGGAACGTGCAGCTGGAGATATCAAATAACACTTCTTTTTCAGCTAAGTGGATTCTCCTAAGAATTGATGAGTCGGTCCATGACCAGTTTGAGAACTTTAGGAGCATCAACAGTTACTGCCACTTTTACCGAGGGTTTATCAGACCATTCAGTGACTTCAGCAAACCTTGTTTGTTCAACAGTAAACATAATAAGTACTACTTATCAATTAAATATCCCTCAATTCCAAACATTATATGTACAGAGATAAATGTCCTAAAGCATCAGACAGAGAGCAAAGAAAAGTATTTGACATTTGAAACACAGTTGTGTAATCCAACTCATGAAAACAACAGATTCAAGTTCTTGAACTCAGAGGCCTAACTGAAAAGGACAGCAAAAACGTCTAGTTTCAGTAAGAATGGAAAAGAGATCTTTGGGTATGACAACTTTTTCTCTTTTCCACAAGTCCTTGTATTCCTATCTAACAATATTGTCACCCAACCCCTCTTTTTGAGCATTTCTGAACCAAATCATGATTTGAGACCTTGTATAAGTCAATAATATCACTTTAGACTTGTGAGCATGTTTTGGATTGGGACTGGGGGGCTCGGGTGGTGTTTTTGCTCAACTGGTTTGGGAACATCAATTGTTGAATGCTATTTCTAAATTGGTGGAACCACAAGATCCTTAATCCTGTGGCTTCATATATTACTGAGGTCATGCCTCCTTTGGTTTTACGGACACGAGTCCCATAAGATGGCATTAAACATCTAGAATTTAATATATGTCTAACAGCCATCGAACTTCTCGAAAATGTGACAAAAAACACAACAACAAGAGCACAATCTACACAGAAGGATACTATGATGCAGGCTCAGAAATGGACTTGGATCTTGAGTTCTTCCATCAAAACCCTTAGATTGCAGAGAAAATAGAGAGCAAAGGGTCTTCCACCGCTTCAAATACTTAGAGAAATGAATGGGAAATGTCTAGAAACTTATATATATAGGCCTGCCCGATATCAGGCTTGACCTACACGGAGAGGGAGGGCGATCGAGGGGATCCTTTGCGAAGCATCTAGCTTACCGGTAATCTCCCATTCCCGCCGTCAACAGTACCATTACACCACATTTGCAATTGCAGATTTTGCTGGTGAAGGATTGTGCTTCACGATCACAAAGAGGAGGAAAGCTGGTCACCGCTAATGCGGGCTAGGCTCCGCAATCACAAAGAAGGGGGCATCTTCTAGGTGGCATGGTTTCTCTTCAACGCCGCTTGCGACCACGAGGGCTGTGGCTGTGCATGCGAAGGCTTTCCAATTTAACCCAACACCATCACAAAGAAGGCTTGATCAGTATATTATACAACAGTGATGAAAAACAACAGCTATTTTGAGAGGTTTTGAGGAAGAAGATCTCGGATTTGGGATCAAAAAGGTGGAATTTCTACCTATAATAAATCAAGCTCATGATTTCCTACACTAGTCTTGATATTATACTTGATTTTGGTATGATTTGAACCATGAACTCTTGGGTTTTCATTGTCTAAATTGGACAATTTAGACCTAGGTTCGAAAAGGGAAAATTGAGCAATTGGACCAGCAAACTAAGACAAAAAAATTGAATTTTGATTATAGATTTGGAATCTTAGCTAATGGGCAACCCGATTATGAAATTTGTTTCAAAATTTGGACGGTTGAACAAAGGGTTAACTTTTGTTGACTTTGATTCCGAAGTGTCCTAACGTATATTTGATTCTGGTAATGCGTATTTTCCTTAGATAGGAATCGTGGAGCAGCGAAAGTGAAAGAATGGCTTTAGGCTAAAGTTGGCTGCAATGTAAGTGAGACTTTAGTATACCATTTTAATTGCTTGATGCATTTAAAATTATCTAGTTAAACTGCAAGGCAATATGAGCAGGATAGCTATTTATAAGTATCCGATATTGGCCACAAGGGCTTAGCTATGTATATGATATCCATCAAGTTTATTTAGTAGTTCTTAGCAGTTGATGATATTTGACCATGTCTATTATCCATTATTATTTTAATCATGCCTAAATGTACTTGTATATCTGAAATATCTGATTTAGCAGTTGTAATACTTATATACTATTTAAATTGTATTACTTGTGGGTAAAACATCGGGATAGCGATCTTACGCTCCTTTCCTTTTAGCTGGGTGTATTATGCCACTTAGCAGATAGCAACTTGACAATATTGAGTGTTTGTCAGGTAAGATGAATAGCCAATGTACCATGCAAGGCAAGTTAGACAAGCAGCTAATGCTAGGAATTGAAGACGGGGCAAGACATCTGGGTCAGATACACTCCATGTCTCATAGGCAGTTTATGATCAGCAACAATGTATACTCAACAGTGTTTACGGGTAAGCAGTTCATATTCAGCTACCCCATGTCCGTAAGCAGTTCATATTCAGCAATGGTTTACTTTCGGCAGTTTCAGCATTTTTTTTTTTGACGAAGTAAGAATATTATTAACAAAAAGACATTACCCATATACAAGAAGTATAACAAAAATAGAAAATCTTACACAAATACATGATTTTCTACGAAAGTCACTCAATCATCTATACAAAAAGTAATCTCATGGGTGCACCAAAAAAAACAAGGGAAAAGAGGCTGTTTCTCAAGTGGACAAAATTTTCTTCAATCTAATCAAAAGCTCTCCTATTCCTCTTTGTCCATATTGTCCACAACAGTGCTAAAGGAGCAACTTCACATGCCCTGCATCTCACATGCCATGATTTTCTACGAAAGTCACCCAATCATCTATACAAAAAGTAATCTCATGAGTGCACCAAAAAAAAAACGAGGGAAAAGAGGCTGTTTCTCAAGTGGACAAAATTTTCTTCATTCTAATCAAAAGCTCTCCTATTCCTATTTGTCCATATTGTCCACAACAATGCTAAAGGAGCAACTTCACATNGTCTTCTACGAGCCCAGCTAAACCATATTCTTTTCACAGTTCTCGGCATTACCCACTCAATACCAAACCATCTCACCAACTTCCCCTACAACGAAGCTGCTACCTAACAATGTAAGAACAGATGATCCACGTCTTCCCTTGATTCTTTGCACATGAAACACCAACTTACACAAGTAATCTTCCTCTTTCTCAAGTTCTACGTTATCAAGATCACCCCCATTGCAGCTAGTCAAGTGAAGCAGCACATCTTTCTCGGTATTTTACGGATCCATAGAGGTGTATAGGAAAACAATTTCCTCTCACCAAAAGCTTCTGATAGTAGGACTTAAGAGAAAAGACATTTCCCCTCGTTTCCCATTTCCAAGCATCCTGAAAACCCATAGAAAGTTTTTGTTGGTGAAGCAAACCAACCATGTTTTGAAATTCTCCAACTTCCCAATCTTTTAAATTTCTCCTAAAACTCAAACCCCACGACACTTCTCCCCCTTGTAAACTCCATAATTGGATAATTGACATTCTTTTTTGGCAAGAAATTCTATACATGTTAGGGTAAGTGAGTCTCAAAAGTATTGTTTCCACACCACCTATGACCCCAAAAACTCGCCCTACTCCCTTCACCCGCACGAAGATGTATTCTCATTGAACTCTTCTCATACCTTTAAAATACTCCTCCATAGCCCACAACCATCAAGGAGTGAGGCAGTTTTAGTCCTCCAACCCCCCTCCAAAGCCCCATCTTCTCCGCAATCACCCTTCTCCAAAAAGCATTTACCTCTACCCCAAATCTCCATAACCACTTTCTTAGAAGTGCCTTGTTAAAGACCCTTAGATCCTTAATACCATGGCCACCCCAACATTTTGGTGTGGTTACAGCCTTCCAATTTACCAAATGGAACTTATTTTTCCCTCTTGAGTCATTCAATAAAAAATCTCTGTGGATTTTCTCCAAATTCTTTATAATACTAAGAGGAGCTTGTATCAAAGACATGAAGTATCTAGGAATGCCCGAAAAAGTGCTCTTAATTAACACTTCCTTTCACCTTGTGGATAAGTACCTCTTCTGTCATCCTGCAAGTCTTTTTCTACCCTCTCCATCACTGGATTCTAGGCCACTTTGTCTTAATAGATGCTCCTGAAAGCAGCCCCAAATAAGTAGTTGGTAAAACACCTACCTTGCAATTCAAAATCTGTGCTAGAACCTCTACGTTCTCCACCTCACCAATTGATATGAGCTCACATTTTTTAAGATTGACTTTTAGCCCTAACACCACCTGGAACCACATCAACACTTTTCTCAAAAAAAGATAATTGGGCTCCGTCAGCGTCGCAAAACACTAGCCTATCGTCTGTAAACAAAAGATGGAACATCCTCACCGCACTTTTGCCACCAATTGCAGCAGCAAACCACCTCAAATAACCTCCTGCCATAGGTTTATTCATCATTCTACTCAAAGCTTCCATAACTAAAATGAATAATATAGGGGATAAAAGGTCCCCTGCCTCACTCCTCTCGAGCTACCGAAAAACCATGCGGATATCCGTTAACCAAAACATAGTATCTAGCAGTAGATATACCAAACATGACCCACTTCCTCCATCTTGCAACAAATCCCATCTTCAACATAATGAAATCCAAGAACTCCCAATCTAAGTTGCTTGGACTCGGGTGCGGATCTAGAGATCGGATCCTTCATGGTCTAAATTTTATGATTCGGAGATATGGATCCAAGTATGGATACGGGTGCAGGGATTCGGTTAAAAATAATTCAAATATCTAAAAATAGAGTTATAAAACCTAGATTATGAGATATTACCTGGAAAAGTTGAGGAGAAAATATTAAGCAAGAGAAGAATCTGGGAAGGAGATAAAAATAAAAGAAAAAGGAGTGATAGAGAAATTTCTATACACAAGGTATTCCATTTTCTTCAATTTCACCTTAGCGTTTGTTTTGATTACAAAAATCATTGAATCTGTTCGAAATTTCTCGGTCGATTTTGGTCAAAGTACCTAGAATCGATTGACCAGATCGAGTACGGATCCCACACCCACACCCACGTCGTGTGGACACGGGTGCGGCACCGAAAGTGAAGAGTCTGAGCAATTTAGCTCCCAATTGACATGATCATAGGCCTTCTCAAGATCCAGTTTATATAAGATTCCTGGTTCTCCTTGTTTATGTCTGGAGTCCACCACTTCATTAGTTACCAATGCTGCATCTAGAATTTGTCTACCTTCCATAAAGAATTCTGAGAAGTAGAAATTGTTTCATCCAAAACCTTCTTTAGTCTATTAGAAAGCACAGAAATAATCTTATAGATGTGTTCCACTACACTATGGGTCTAAAATCCCTAATACTTGAAGATCCCTCTTTCTTCGGAATAATAACAAGAAAAGAGGCATTAAGGCTTTTCTTCAAACTCCCGTGTAACCTGGAAGACCTCAATGGTCTTCAACACTTCGTCCTTTACAATATTCCAAAACTGCTGAAATAATGCTAGAGTGAAACCATCAGGACCGAAACTTTTATCTCCTACACAACTGTCAACCGCCTCTTTCACCTCCTCTTCTCCCATCACTCTTTCTGGACACCCCCTCTTTTCCTCCTCTATTTGATTAAATTCTAAGCCACCCAATCTAGACCTCCATTCCGCCTCCTTAAATAAACGTTCATAGAACCACACAATTGCACCTCCTACCTCCTCTTCCCCCTCATATACTATCCTATCTACCTCTATCGATTCTATGTAATTTCTCCTCCTATTGGCTGCCACTACCCTGTGAAAAAAATTTGTATTTGACTCTCCCTCCTCTAATCATAGAACCCTTGATTTTTGCCTCCAACTTGTTTCTTGAGCTAACGCCAAAGAGGTTAGCTCTCTCTATACCTCCTCTCTCCTCAGTATTTCCCCTTCCACCAACTCCCTCTCTCACTCAACCCTATCCAATTCCCCACCTCATGAATTAGCTTTTTCATCTTCACCTAGACCTTCCCAAATACCTCCCTATTCCACTCCCTCAAATCCCTCTTAAGCAACTTCAACGTCTTAGCAAGTCGAAAAGAAGGGGTCCACACAAGTACATAACTATTCGACCACCCCGCTACTCTGTCCCTAAAATTCGTCATCCTCAACCACACTCTCAAATCTGAACGGGGCTCTGACACTCCTTCCTCTCCCTCCATCTAGCATAATTGGTGAGTGATCAAACTTCAGTCTTGAAAGAGGGATCTGGATCACGTTCGGAGTCATCTCCTCCCACGAAGCAGATACCAAGAATCTGTCAAGTCTCGATCTAGAAGAAGAATCTTTTGATCTGGAGCAAGTGAAAGTGACACCTATCAAAGGAAGGTCAACAGGAAACTGGTTATCAATATATACTGAGAATTCCTCCATAGCCCTTGTAAT
>JACEIK010001146.1:97563-151366 GCA_018107945.1 Datura stramonium
CTATTTGGTATCTTCATCTATTGTTCTTTTATTTCATATCAAATTTTTTGTTCTAAAGGTTTTGTTTGTTTGCTTAATTTTAATTATTTTTAATGCATTTGATTGATTTTTTTTAAGTTATGGACCTTTGAAAAATCTGGTTTCTTTTAAGAACAATTTTCTTGTCGGGAGCTTAACTTCATAGTTATTAAATTTCTATAGCTTAACAAATCTTTTATTTGAGTTGTTGCCTTAATTTAATTAGTTGATGTGGTTTCATGTCTTTTATGGTTGATAAAATTAACTCTATATTTAGTGGTCAATCGATTCTTTAAACCAGCAAATATTGCTCTTTGGGTTGTTTTGTTAGCCTTATTTTAGTCACTTGATGTGTTTCATTCCTTTACTCAATTATTTGTCACGAATATTAATGTTAGACATCTTTTTCAAACTTGTTATCTATAAATAATTCATCTTTTTTCATATTATCTTGCGTCACTTGTGATTGTAATACACCATATGAGATAATCTACTCTTCATGTATAGTAACATTATTAAGGTAGATGATTTTTATTTCAATATTAATGTGTCTTGTAGAAGCGTTATCTCTTTCATTCTGCCTCCCAATCTTGTAGTACACCATATTGCAAACTAATATCAATAATATTAAAATAAATTTTTGAGTAAATACATACTTAAAAAGAATAAATATATTTTTTGTGAATGATTAATGTGAATCACCATATAGTGATTTGATTGTCAAGGTCACAAGAATTATATATCGCCTGAACCTATGAAGAGAAAGAATCAAATTCTTTTTAGGGGAGAAAAGACATGTTTATTTAGTAGTATTTCTTGTGCTTCAATCACTGCTGTAGTTTCTAATTCTGCACAATCAATTGAGTTTGTATCACTTTTTCACTTGCTTAAAATCATCCTTTGATTTATCATTAAGTGTTGTTGTGTACAATATTGTTTGATTGTGTTGAAGATAAAAATTAATGTAGAAAAGTACCAAAATGATAAATAGTTTCTCATATCTCAAACTTAATTTTGTGTATGTGTTTGTCGTGATTTTCCACGCATATTCAATTTTTCTACACTAGATATAACATGTATATTCTTTCATTTTCCAGATATTGTTGTTTACTTTCTTCTTTTGTCATATACAAATAAAATGATGTGTTTAATTAAGATAAACAGATGATGTTCAAACAGATATAAAGTAATAATTATAAATATTCATAACTAGATTCATCCTGATAAAATGCTCATGGAGGAAAAAACTGCTGCTCTGGATTCACAAAAAGGACTTCTTGGTAAAGCTAGGGTGAGGAATTTGAATAAAATTATATTTGATTTTTTTAACTTATTCTGGTACAAATAAAGTTTAATCTTTTTCAATTTGAAATATGGGAAAAAAATTTCCAAAAATGTTTCTTCACAAATGTCTTAGAATTTTGTGATTTTCTAAAGATGTTTATTTTTTGTATCTTTACTTGCTTGTCAATGTTAAGGTGAAGAGGAATTAATCTATTTCCTGTGTTCTCTCTCTATCTCAGCCCCGAGAATATTAGTACTTCATCATCTCTCGAACATCACCATTTGATTCAAAATATTGGAAAAGAAATGACAAATACTTCAAACTTTTGTCTAATCAATCAACTATTTTTTAGTCATAAATTGATATTGACATTATTTTACTCAACCATATACTATATAATTTAACATACACGTGCAACGCACGTGATAAGAAACTAATATATATATATATATATACACACACTATTAGTCAGAAACACTAGGTTCCGTTGAACCTGCAGCTTAAAGGTTGCATTGCTACTGCCTCCGTGGAATAGATACTCCTCTTTTTGAAAGGAAAACAATAAGTTGCTTAATAAGATGTGCTAAATTAGTTTCCTCACATGTGAAGACAATTTAATATTGTTGTTCTATTTTATATTAAGATTAAGGGAGGATCTGTTTTTTTAGCTTGATTGTTAAAAGAATGTATTAAACTCGGCAACAAGTGCTGTAAAACATTAAGGGAGCGTGTTCTCCATCATAAGCAGGATAGACCATCACATTTGAGTCACAGAAAAAAAAAGAAAAATAAGATGTAGTGAAAGTAGGACAACATCTATTTAATAGTGAATTGGCCGAGTCACACTGAGAGAGTCAACGAAAATTGAAGACAAAAAGATATGTTAAGTGGGGTGGCAAAAAGAAAACAGACAGGAAATCATTGACACTTTATCCCTCTGGCTCTTTCTTGGCAAAAAGCACTAAGAATTCAAATTGTATAGATTTTACTTCTTGTCTCATCATTTGTCTCGATGACACTTTCCTGCAAACACTGTATTCTCTTTTTAGTTTTTGCTGCTTCAGCATGATTGATATTTCAGAGGATGGTACGCAGCTTTATTAAGAATTTGAAGGTAGTCAAGAAGATAGTCATGTTGCTTTCTTGAGGAATGGTCCACACAGACATTGAGTCAATATTTTTAGAGGCAGACCTAGTGTTAAAGCAGCGGGTTCATCTGAACTCAATGCATTCTGCTCCAACCTTGTATATATTTTTGAAATCTAATAGAGTTGGTATATAATAAGTGACCAAGAGAGAAGTGGATGTAGTGGCATTTACTCCTCAAGCCCACTTCAAGAGAGAAGTGGATGTAGTGGCATTTACTCTTCAAGCCCATTAGAAATCCAAACTTCTCCTCAACTCTTAGATCTTAGATCTGCCCCTGAATTTTCTCCTCACTGAGCTCATCCTCTCCTTTTTCCACTCTAGGATTGTCACTTTTCTCTTCCTCGCTGTTCTCTCTCTTTGTCTCTCATTCTCACTTTTCTTTCACTTTGATCCTCAAGGATGATTTCTCTTGACCCTCCTTTGGAATGAACATATGAGAAAGAAGATTTAGGTGCACACAAGAGTTGGTTTCCTCTCTTGACCACAACATAATTATTCCACTCCTGGTCATAAGGAAGAACATGAGCATTAGACCAAGGCATACCAAGATATAAATTACTTGCAACCTAGGGTACATCACAAAAAACCTCCCCATGAGAATCTCCTTTTGGGTTCATGGAACTAAAGCGGGCTTGAGGAGAAGATTCTTGGAGGGCCAAAAATCGGAAGGGTTGAGGAAGCTTTCCTTTCCTGCTATCCCTTTATTGAAGGAAGTTGAATCCTCAAATTATTATCCTATATTGTTATTGAAAGATGGCAAGTGCCTAGGTCCAGCTGGAATTGTCAGCCAAAGATAGAACCATATGATCCTGATGGTGCTAGCAATCTAGAGGATGGTAAATGTGCCCAACCACACTTTTGTAGGGCATCATCAGGCAGTGCTGGAAAGAGAAGCCGGCTTTGTCGCTCTGAAAACACAAAAATATGGAGGAGGATACGCTCATTCTTCTGATAAAATGCAACAGTTTACCTCTTTTGTTTGTTATAAAATAGAGTCAGACCCCTTGTGATGCCAATTGTCTGGACACGAACCACACCTTCTGTGTAGGTGATTAGTGCGGGATCCACAGCAGCAAGCAGGGCAGTTGGATCATGAAGGTAAACACCTATGTGGCGTACCAGTTCCCATAAAATCAGAACAATGTGCATGCACCAAATAATATACTAACAAAGCTAGTTTGGCAAGAGACAAACCTTTTGTGCTGTATGCATCATGGTGATAGCCAAAATAGACACCCAAGATCTTGTCAAGGTACTTGGCAAACTTACCATTAGACTTCGCTAACTCGTCTCGATCAGTATCTGAAAAAATTAAATAAATATAAATAAGAAGGATAATTTTGTGGGAAGCTAAATAAAATGGTCCAGAGGAGCTCAAATTGTAGCATCTATGTTAAGAAGGGAGGAGAAAGAAGAAAGTGCAAAGCACATCTCAATCTAGTAGTATAAAACTTTCCTCTATATATTGTTACTTATGTAGTAAAATGTTATGACCTTGAGAGTTGGTTTAAATTTAGCTGAGAAGTAGTTAATAAATAAAGGAAAAGAGCCAATGAGATTATAACACGTGGAGGGTGGTGATTCAATTGGGGATTAATGAGCTCTGAAAGTCCAGATCGAGATGGTAGTTGAGGGGTATAACAACCTAACAGATCCAACAACAGAAATAACAAAATCTGGTATCATAATTTTCTCCCCTCTCCTCTTCTCTTCTATTCTATTCTCTTCTTTCCCTTCTGTTATTCTTCTTCCTTCCTCACAAAATTCTCCTGATCAATTGCAGGTTCATTCACTCTCCATGGCAATGCGATAGTGTAGTTGTTGAATTCCATTTCGCAATTTCAATTCCTTTTATTTCCTTCAGTTGAATTAACAAACCGAAAATTGTCCCAAAAGAGTTCTTATTAACTTCTCTGATTAATTACTGTTTATTTGAGACCATTATATAAAAGTTAGTTATATATGCCCCAATTCACCAAGTAATAATTTCACCATTACGTGACATACTGTATTGTTTTCCTGACAGTCATTGGCCTATATCACAAATTCATTTCTTTTCCCAAAGAATGATCAACATGTCAATATAAATTATGTGAGTCTCTTACAAGTTGAACACTGTGACTACTAGTCTTCCAGTGAAATCTGCTACACCGAGAATAAAAGAGAAAAGCAAATGTTTCAATCTCCAGTTAAATTTGGGTTATCATGGAACTCCTGAACAAGAACCCAAATCCATAATTTTTCTTCACCCAAGTGTAGGGGAAAGTGGAGAGATGGCTTTGGAGATCAGATTATGCTCACTGGATTGGTTGCACAAAAGAGTTTGTCATAAATCACATGCAGCTTTACTTAATCAAAGATCCACCCATATGTATTTGCATATTATTTAGCTAATGCTCAAGAATATTTCAAGATACATGCAGAGGGATCAGGTAAAATTTCTTCTGAAATTTCTCTATTTGTTCATTAATTCATAATGCTCCTATGCTACTATCTCCTATCACCATATACTTTTAATAACTATTAAGTATCTTATATATGTATCTGCATTTTTATTTGCTGAATGCTGACACTTAGTGATGTTACAAGAGACACGAAAAGTAATTTATTTAAAGTTATTTCTCAATTTTCTCTTTTCCTTCCTTAATTCACCATCCTCCAACTGTGCTACTATCTCCCAGTAACCAAATATCTTAAATAGTTTAAGCAGACATGAAAAATGGAAACTTCTACTTGGGTTTGCAGAATATTTAGGAACTGACATGAGGATGGTCCAGAATACATAACCCATTCTTTTAAGTCATTAATGCAAGAAATGTAAGAGGAACAAGAACATGGTAGTGTAAGAGGAACAGAGTATTTGAAGTAACATACTAACTGGTTGTAATAACTTAATCAATCAAGAAAGTACCAGTAAGGACAACTTGATGTGTAACATTTATGCCAACTGCTAGAACATCAGCACCGCTAGTAAATACAATATCAGCAGCATCTGGATCTCCAAAGATCTTGTGCAGATGAGCAACAAAACAGGTGTGAATATAACATAGAAAATACACCTGAAAAACTAAAGCATGATTTGATGTATCTTAGCAACTTACATTTGCCTCAGCAGCTGGATTGACATTTCCGTTCACAGAAAAGGCACCACCAAGAACAACAATTTGCCCAATGTTTTTAGCAAAAGAAGGATCTGATTGAATGGCCTGTTTCAATATACCATTTTGATGAACAGTTTTCAATTAGGTTATTATCAACTTATTTCATTCCAATTTATGTTGCATAATTTAACTGAGCACGGAGCTTAAGAAAGAAAGGAAGTTTTGGTATTAAATGTGCCATAACATTTGTGTGACTATTATAAGACTTCTAAAACTTGGCGTCTTGAACATACCATAACATTTGTTAAGTTAAATTGTTTCCGAATTTAGAAACTGTCATTCTTTCGGAACAGACTAAAAAGGAAATGCTGCCACATAAACTGGAATGGGTCAAGTAATGTTTAATTGGAAGGTTGCATACTTACTAGTGCTATATTTGTTAGGGGACCCAAAGCTACAACAGTAACCTTTCCAGGGTACAAACTGGCTTGTTGAACGAGAAAGTCAGCAGCATTCTGTTCAATAGGCTTTCCATTTGGTGGGGGAAAGTTTTGGTTTCCAAGTCCATCCGTGCCATGAACAAAATCAGCAATTCGAAGTTTTGTACCTTTCTTTACATTAAATTAAACAAAGTAAGCAGAAACATATTCATAAGGAAAAAACATTTCTAAGTCTGCTGCCTATTCTGACTATTACCGTTTCTCCAAAAAAAAAAAGGTTTGCTGCCTATTTTGCTAAATGAACAAATAATCAGAAGAAAAGCACATTAAAATTTAGAAAAAGGAAATGTCTTGGTAAACCATATGAGAATTCTGCAACAATTATCAGTTCCAGGACCATGCTGCAATTGATTTTATTCTCATAGGAAAGAAAATGCAAGAAAATTAAAACAAGAAGCTCCAGCATAAACTTCACCATTTCTTTTATCATATTTCCTACCTATGCCTTATTCTGTGGATGTGTTTTGTTGCTAACTCAGGTATTGTAGGTTAGAAAATAAAATTCTGATGCTATTTCAGAAAACAGTTTGCTCTGAGACACAACCTTCTGGGTCATCCTAAGAGAGTATCTTCATTTCCACTTGGAGCAAGATCGCTATGGGGACACGGAGAAAGCTCTTGAAACTTGCCTCATCCACTTGGAATATGGAAGAAACATCTTGAAGTATTACTCACAAGCTCGCTAAGAAGGATTTCTTGATACGATCCGAGATACAAACCGCAGCGGGATATTAAGTAACAATAATTGAAAGCAAATTATTGATAGAAGTCAACTAAAATAATTGAGAATAACCTGAATAGTAAAACAAAGAAGAAATCTAGAACCCTAGATGAATGTTTCAGGCAATATATGAGCTTGACCGCTTCCAAAGAAAGAAAAAATAGAACCCAAGATATAAAGAAACAAGAAGAAGATTACCCTCAAAAATCCCAATACATGAAAACAGGCAATCGTGAGTAAAACTACTGCCAAGAGATCCAATCATGTCTCAAATGGAGTTTGCCAACCTCCAAATATGCAAAAATATTTGCATTAACCTGCTAAGGCGAGCCTAGAAATATAGGTTGGATAACGGCTAGAAATCTCAAAAATAGCCCAAGAATTAAATAATTTTCGGAATACAGTCGCGTGACCTCTGTTAGATAGTGTCAGATAGTGCTATGTGTTGGAGCTCTTGCATGGTCAAGCTGATAGCGCTCAGATAGCAACATACCGGATCTCCTGCATGGTCAAGCTGGCCACACTCAGATAGGGAAGCTTCTTCCTTTGCCTTCTCATTTTCTTTGCACAGAACTTGTCTGATTCCAGATTTGAGCATTCCTCTTCAAAAATTTCAACCACAGAAACATTCCAATTGTGGAATAAAGTCATACAATCATGGTTTCAACCTCCCAAGCTCCCATGAATCACCAATTGAAGATCATGGAGGTCCTTGTCTTGCAAATTACTCATTCCTTCAGTCTTTGAACATGTCAACAGTCCACTAGACATCTTGAGATTATCCGTAATGTGCTCTGCTTCATCCAGGCTACAGCATCATATTTCTCCTTGGAACACCAATAGCTAGCTTATTATCAACAAAGTCAGTCACAAAAATCCGAAAGTCGCCCTATCATCTTCCTCGATCCTTTGAAATTATAATCTTGCAAAGCAAGAGTTCTCCTTGACATACCAATAGCTGGCTTAGTAGCTAAATATCAAGAGTCTTCTCCACACACCAGTGCCAAACTTGCATGTCTTTCCCGTGCAACAAAGTCAGTCACAAAAATCAGAAAGCCACCTTAAAAGTATATTACAATATATGGTCATTATGGCTGGGGAGTACTGCAAGTTGGTGTGACGGAAAAGCAAAAAGTAATTTTTCTTTTTGATACTGTAATGTAATTTCATTAATTAAGTACCAAGGACTTAAAAATTACAAGAAAAAAACTCACAGCAAAGCTGATACATTCTCAAAGAGTCAATGAACTCCAAGTATTGAGAAATATCACCTACTATGTCTCCTACACCAAAACATTAATTCTGAAGACATCTATTTTTTACAAAAGACATGACTTTTCTGATTTTCAAAAACATCTCTCATTTCTTTCTAACCAGATTGTCCAAAAGATGCAAACAGGGATGGGATGCCAGATTTTCTTCAAGTTTTTGGTGACTTTCTGACTCTCCCAACATTTCAGCAAGCCTCTCACACTATATGACATCACCCAATTTACTCCACCACGGTTAAGGAAGAGGTCCCAAATTTGTTTTGCATGGCTTCAGTGCAGGAGACCAAAAAGCAAAGAGCAAAAAGTAGTGATCCTTTGATTTAAGGAAACTGAAAGCATTGCAAAGGCATGAAAGACACTTCAATGTTTCAAAGCCTCTGTTTAACGGTTTTTGCTAACAGTATGGAAGAATCCTTTTGTCACGCCTCAAATGACACCAGAAGTGCTTCATACATTTTCATTTTTCATCTGTCTCCCCCATTCTCTTTATTTATCTTGACTACATTTACATTCCTAACTACCAAGGGTTTCTAATACCTAATTCCACCTTCACTCATTCTTCTTTAAGCTTTGGTCCTAGATCTGAACATTCGAAAGGACCAGTTAGAACTATTTTTTTATTTTCTTCTCAGAACCACATACATGTCTCAGGTCCCATCATAAACAAGCTCAATGTCTTTGCTTTTGACCTTTATTTCTTTTCTGAGCCAAGGTATTACTGATTATTCTTCCTCTTATTCCTTTTCTCTTATTATTTTCACCAACTCAAAGAAAGTTTCACCTAGGAAGCAAAAGCAAAGGGGAGAGAGAAATAGAGAGACAGAGTATGTACCAAGGCAAGTATATCTAGAGTGGATCATCATAACAAAACCAAAAGTGATCCGCAACAGTATTGCCAAAGACTGGAGTCCCCTTTAACAAGTAAATTAGAGTGACAACAATGACTAAAAAGATTGGAGTATGTAACAGCTAAGCAAGTTAGAATGAGCAACAGGGAAGCACTGAACCTAGAGTTCGGTATTACATACAGTGATTGTAACATGAGAGCCTTCAGCCACTGGAATATCTGTCCTCCCAGCTATGTCCAACTGAATCATTAAGACCTCAAATCAATAACGATTGAGTATAGCTAAAGTCTAAAGCTATTGGATACACCACTACAATAGCCCAAAATAAGACATAAGAATTTAGCAATTATCCAGGTGATAAAATGCAAAATCATACTAAGCATGACTCCATAGAAAATGGGAACTTTACCAGATGTAAAGCATTTCTGGTAGCTAGAGTTGTGTAAACATTTCCATATATTGTTGTAAGCCCGATCACCTCCACTTCGGGAGATTGCAATGCCACAAATATCGCCATTGCGTCATCTGAGCATATTCATAATAGCTCAATTTACTCAACAATACAATTCCCAAAGCGGGGACAAAAATTAATCTTGGAAAGCTTAATTCAGCAGAAAAGACATTACTAGTGGTTTCTATAGGAAATGGAGTACACATGCCAATCCTAATACAGAATCTAGAGAAAACGAAAACCCAGATAAATCTTGGCAAATTCCACTGTAGTAAAGTAAGTAACAAACAGCAATAACGAAAAATATTGGGATTTTCTAAGGTATATTCAAAATCTTTTTAGTGTCTTCACATCTACTATATCTGTGAATAGAGGAAAGGGAAGATACCAATTCCAGGATCAGTATCAATGATGATCTTCTTGGGTTCTGCAGCCATTTTCAGATGGTAATTGAATCCGATTAGAAGTTGAATGGATCTGGGATTGGAGCGATGATGAAGAGGAAAGTGGAGATTGATATGCCACCGCAATTCCCAGAAACGAATTATTAACTACGTTAGTGTCATCCTGAGATACGTACGATTAAAGAAGTTGGAAAGAGTTGGGATGGTTCCTTCTGTGAATAACTTTGTTCTTTTATGTTGGAATATATTCAGTCTCCCATTTTTATTGGCTAGTTACCTCATGCCTCAATTGTTGCGAGAGAAACTTTATTTTGTGTTCATCCTGAAATAATTCTCTCGTATCTGTCCATACTGTGATAAAAGTGTAAATAGTCTTAAAAATATTAATTAAATTTTTAAAAAAACAAAAAAAATAAAAAAAATTAACAAAATTATTATTTATTATTTCTATACAATTATTATTTTTAGTTATTTCAATCACATTATGTTATTTATATTAGATTTTCTATTTGGCATATCTTATTTTATCATATTAGGTTTTTCATTTGCGGTATACACCTAAAAAAAATAAAAAATTTTTTTATTTTTTTTATTTTTTTTATTTTTTTTATTTTTTTTATTTTTTTTATTTTTTTTATTTTTTTTAGTTTTTTTATTTTGTTAAATTTTAAAAAATAATAATATTTTACTTTATTTATCTTTTCTTGTTTTTCCCTTTTTTGATTTGGAAACTTTTGTTACACAGTAAGTTATATCATTTAGTTGGCCTATTTGTACGTTGGTTAGAGTTTTAGAATATAATACGTACGAAAGGGCACAGGAAAGGTCGGACGAGCACGGAGTCGAGGCCGCGGGAGGCGGGCCGATTGCCTAAAGGGCGGCATGGCACGGACCATACCTCGCGATGGGCTTACGTGATGCCCTTTGTGTTTTGGCACGATGGGGTCGTGGCCTGTCCATCGCTCAAATGTTATATATATTAAGTTGCTTTCATTAGTTCATTATATATATATATATATATATATATATATATATCTTCGACCATAGAAGAGAGAGTACGAAGGAAACAATAATTTTACATCCGTTTACACTACGATACGTCGTTCAAATTCAAATTAACCTCGGTATTGAATTTCGAAGTAGTAGGGAGCATTGATGCGGAGTCGGTTTCGTGAAATTCGCGAACCGTCATAATTCCGTCGGCAAAGTTATGGAATTGCTTCAAACTAGTTTCTATATGAGATCATAGGCTTCAAGTAAGTATTTCCTTAAATTCTTGGAAAATTATACGTCTTCGGTCGTGTTTCGTTAAGTTGAGGTATAGTCGATATTAGTATTATAAGTTATTGTTTCTATTTGAATTTAGTACAGAAACTAGTCTCATTCTCTAAGTAATACGGTTCCAACTAGGAAGGGCTATTGAATACCGGTTGAAACTCGCTGATTCTTGAGGAAAGCGACACTCGAGGTATGTTAAGGCAAATTCCTTCGGCAAGTTAGCTTCTTTAGTATTATGTCTGATTGAGTCGATAAGAGATTCAAAGCATATCTATTGTGATTAGGCGCCGTAGTATATTGAGTTTTGTATATTAAGGTTTGAGGGTTGTATTGAGTTTTGTATATTGAGGCCATAAGGACCATATTGAGTTATTGCATTTGTATTGAGGTCGCGAGGGCCCATGCGGGATTACGTATATTGAGGCCACGAGGGCCGTACGGTTTTTGTTATGCGAGGTCGCGAGGGCCATGGTGATTTTAAATAGAGATAATGAGTTGTGAGGGCCCACTTGATGAGTTCTATTAAATCAAGGTTGGTAGTTTTGAGTTACAAGTATCTTAACGATCGTCGGTAATCAAATAGTAGAACATATTGCTTGTACTGTAGGGAGAACATGGGGGCCCCCGGGTAAGGTTATTCTTGTATGGGTTGTACCTTCCCGGGCTTATGGGGGCTCGGTTAGGTTTTTATTTGTATATATATATGTAATACCTTGTTAGTTAAGTATTACAAATAGCGAGATTGTTGAGTTAAACTCTTGCCTACATTATGATTATTTCGATTCTTGACTTCCATTGATTATTACTTTATTGCCCTACATATTCGGTACATATTATGCGATGCCCTCAAGTGTGTTTGCATTACTTACTGAGGTGGGGCTAGACACAGGGCAGGGACCCTCGTAGCTCCCGGCCCGGGACTAGCGACACGATTAGCTCCGCCTTAGAATTTAATAGCTAGAAAAGGTACATTTTTGTTGATTGTTCGGTTTTGGGTAGGTAGGGGGCCACATCTTCAAACCACTATTCTACTTCTATAGGCTTACGAGATATACGTGCCACAGCTGATTAGTACATTTGTTGGTCGTGTGAGGCCCGGGTATATGTTTCATTTTGTGATGACGGTCGTGTGGGGCCTTGTTTAGGCGTTAGTGTGGCCTTGTCGGCTATAGCATGTGTAAGTATTTGGATTTTCATTGCGAGTCATAACTAGCCATCATGGTGGTCTTGTCGTATGGGACTCCTATCGTTAATTATTTACGATTATTTGTTTATTTACTGGTGGCTATGCGGCCTTGTCGGTCGGGGCTGTATTCTGACGAGATATAGCCGATTGTTTTTCTTGATTCGAGCAGTTTGCACCGAAATGCATAAGTTCGGTCACGGTCGGTCCGGACCTAGTAGGAGCACCGGTGCGATGCATGCACCCCGAGGCGGGCGTGACACTTTTTTCTTTTTGATGGTAAGAATTTTTACAAAGAAGTTTTATTATTTTTTTCCTTTTCGTTGTCACGAAAACTTCTTTTTTTTTCCTTTTTGATTTAGAAAATTTCTTTTCAATAGCAGTGTCCTAATAAACTTATACTTTCAAATTATTTTTGATTTATAAATCCTTCATTTCTATAAAAGGATTTATAATTGCATAATTTAATTCATTTACTCTTCTACATCAACATCTTTGATTCAATCTCTAATATTGTATATTTTCTTATCAATCTATCTTCTTCTTTTTTTTCATGTTATGAATTTTTTTACACAATAATAATTGTTATGCTAGCTTCCGAGTTGTTTGTATTTAAAATAATTTATCTTAGATTGTCTCCTTTAGTTGAGTTTAATATTGATACTATATTTATCTCCTTCAATTGGAGTCTTATATTAATATTATCTAATTTAAATTTTTGTGTTATTTATAACGACATTATTCAATTACTCATACATTCACAAGTTTCGTCTATTCAGGATAAAGTAATCTCTTCGAGCCAAGGGTCTATATCGGAGTCTCTACTTGCCTTTGACGTGGAGTTAAAGGTCTACGTATACTCTGCCCTCTCCAATTATGGGATTATGCGAGATTTATGTTGTTGTTGTTGTTGTTAAGGTAAAGTAATCTTTTCATCTCATAAAATAAGGTTTTTTTTTATAAAATTATAAATTATTATAATTATAACTTTTGTGCACAATTTATTTTAGATAATATTGAAATGAATATCGCGCCCCATTTTTCTCGCGTAAGCGGGACCCAGCATGTGGCGTCTCTTAATGATTGAAAGAGAAGAGTCGCCACCTAACGAATTAAGGTGCATTAGGGCACCGTTCTAAGCTAAATTTTGTTACTTAAGTTACCAGAGTTGGGCAAGGGCTTAAATTACCTCGAAGGTGTTAGGCACCTTTCGGGGTCCACAAATAATAGTTCCGTAGGATTCATTAATGGGGAGAAATTATCTAAGTAACAAATAATATTGATTTTAGCTAATATATAATAATTAACAAAATATTTAAAGACAAGCAAGGAGAAATAAATTTGTAAAATAAAATCTAAAAGCGAGTTTATCTTATTTTATTTTTCTTGATAAATACAAAAATTGTGGCAAATAAAGTAAAGGAAAAACGTAAATAACAAAACAGAACGATTTATTAAAATCGGCATAACAAACAAACAAATAAATATTTATTTTAATTATGGGGCCGAACTTCGTAGAGGCGCCTACGTATCCACCCAAGAGAATCGAGTAGACGTAGTTCTACCTTTTTATTTTAACCTAACGGGATCATCTCGTCACGCCACCTTAGGTATGAAGCGGCACACAGTGCCCTTAGAAGGATGCGGACTACTAGCGGTGGGCCGAGGCACATCGGGTGCACAGCTAACTACATCTCGGAGTTTTACGAAAATAAAAAGGGCTATGCAGTGCAGCAAACACATTACTCCCGTCATCTGGGCACATAGCCACGCAGTACTGTGTCTTTTTGGTGACAGAGAACATACTCAAATGGAACCTATGCGGGTAGACAAGGCCACCATGCGACTAGTCATACGAAACTTAAACAGAATGTTGTAAGACTACGTAGTGACAAGGTCACCCCTTTATGTCAAGTGCATTTTCAGGCCAACATAAAGATAAAAGATACTAAACAACTATACAAGCACACTTGCGGCCTCGCACGGCCAGCTCAAGCGGCCACGGGGAGATAAATATACAATCAGCAAGCCTATATGAGTAACAATAGAAATGATCGGGACGGGGCCCGGACCTGCCCATACTGTACGTCAAAAAGGAAAAGAGCTACACTAAAATCGGACTCGGATGACGGACGATTACTCAATAGGCGGCCGGAATCACGAGGATCGCCTGTCGTGCATGAGTACTGCTTGAGGCAAGTGTCTGACGCCAGCTGGGGCGTCAATACGTAGTCTTAGTATGCAAAACAAAATGAAATACCATAGCGAAACAGCGAATATAGATAGCATATCTAGCAAATACGCATGGCGGGAGATAAGCTGAGTCTGAAGAGCGGTAGATGAATCATGCTTTACTGTCTTGATAAGGCGGAGCGTACTGTAAGCCTTGGCCTGCTGTCCTGGTAACTAGTATATAACACATAAATAGATATACAAGTAGCCAGAGCCAATACCAGCCCCCGCTTAAGTAGGATGGCCGAGCAAGCGAACAATCTATATACCACTGCGAGGTCAAAACACATAAAAATAAGTCCTCCACTCATCGCTCACCAGGAGCTCCTCACCGGCCCACAGATTCTCCAGACTAGGGCCATAGCCTCCAGATATAAATAGCAGTGTGAGTCCAGGAGGACTCTGTGTAAACGATGCGGATAGGGTCTGGTTCCCGGACTGTCCAGCAGGAGCTATCTGGCTTAGGAGCTACACCTTAATGACGCTTAGCCATGCAAGCGGTAACGAGATGAGAATGCAGTTCCCAGGACACAACTCAACGGGGCTGCCTCTGACTTAGGGTTTACTGTAATCTTTGATCAGACTTGCTATGAGAAAGCTTAATCCCATCTTCGTCCAAGGCGGGGACGGCGTGCCACTCCTTGGAGTGAGTAAACCCACCCGCTCAGTGGCGGACACGATTACCAACCGGGGCGGCGGACGCTCAATAAGGGCCCTCACGCCACAGCAAGTCTCAACAAGCAAATAGCCATATAAATAATAGCAAGCACGTATATTTGAAAAGGCTATACGAAATCGATTTCTTATTGATCTCTTTTGTACTAGGCGATTCTTTGCGATATGCGGTTACCAGAAATCTTTCTTTAAGCATTATTAATACATAGCCAATATCTCATCTAGGGAGTGGGCATTCGGTTTTTCGGTTCGGTTTTAAAATTTTCGGTTTGGTTTTCGGTTTTCGATTTTTCATGTAGTGTCTCAGAACAGAACCAAATTAATTTCGGTTCGGTTAGGTTTTTCAAATTCGGTTCGGTTGATTCGGTTCGGTTTTTAATTCGGTTTTTCGATTTATGGGCCTAATTAATGGGCTATTTTTAACTTACAAAATAAGCTACTTTTTTAATTAAAATGAGTTTTTTATCTTTTCAAATTCAAAATAAATTATTGATTATTAAAAAAATAGAAAAGTTAATAGACATATTAAAAATTAAAAATTTTAACTTTTTAAATAAAGAAAATAGCGGGATCAATTGGTTTACATTTAGTAGTACATACATAACATTTGAATTTTTGATAATAAATTTTCTCATATGCTTAATATCCTTATAACAAAACCAATAAAAAGTTAAAAGGGTCTTTTTAAGATTTCAATAATCTATGGTCCACTAATTTCTTGTTAAATAAATATTATATATTTCATTTTCTTTCAAAAGCATATTAATAATAGTAAAATTTTCTTAACATGCTAAAACTATTATAAAATTTGTTATTTTAAAAATTAATTTTACATTTTTAAAATTTATTAAATATGAAATTACAAAAGAGACAAAGCTATATTTTAAATGAAAATTTGAGTTTGAGGTTGTTGAGTTATAATTTTTTAAAAAAAAATGTAAAATTTCGGTTAGCCAGAAACCCAAGCAGAAATTCTAAAATCAGCAAGGCAGAAAAACGAAATTTAAAAAAAATGGCAGAAAGCGGCAGAAAAACCAGAAAAACCGGCAAGAAAAGCCGAATTAGTTCGGTTGGTTCGATTTTTCCGGTTTTCGGCCTATGCCCTTACTAATCTCATGCATGCCGAATGGCTGGTACGTAGCCCACGAAATTTGTCTTATCTGCTTGGTTTTTACTTTACTAGCTTATATTCTAAAAATGTTTGTTTCTTTTTATTTTATAGCATGCTTACTAATCATACAATAAGCTATCTTGAATCTAGAATGCTAACTCGCCGTTTGGCGCATCCTTCTATCTTTGGATTGAAATACGATACGACAACGCAAACCGGGGAATTTACTAGACTTACTCAATTCTACCGACATTCAACTCAGGAGTTTCAAATATAGGTTACTATGATTTACAAAGCTAAGACTTACTAACTTTAGAAGAACAACTTCCGTATCTTAACCTCGAGTTGCTCGACGAGTCGGACGAGGCTCGGTTAGCTCCGGCTATTTCTCCCAGCTAACATTCATATAGACATTAGTGAGTGCTAAATACAACTTTATTACGAAGAGACGCGTCACTTTCGTATAGTATAGCTAAACTTGGAAGCATCGAAGGCAGTCGAAGCTTGTATTTTTGGAGTAGGAAGGGAGAGTATTGACTTCCATGACTAGGGCACATAGACACTAGTTTGGAGCAATTCTACTTACCTTAGGTCGGTGGCTCGGCGATTCGTCGTAGTATTTGCGAGAAACAAAATCGTAGGAAAGCTCCCTGCTGTTAAATATCTTGGTACCTGAGGTTAATTAGAGTTTAGACTTCGTTTGACGGCGTAATCAAACGATTATTTATTCTACTCCTTCATCTTCTCTGCATTCTCACGCGAGGTTTTAAGGAAAATATAAGAATTATATCATAAAAACTTGAAGTGGGGGCTTTATATACTTGGGCTGGATAGGCCCAACGTGTCACGGAGCCAACACGGTGGCCCCACCTCCGTGACACGGCGCCATCGCGGAGGGGCTGCCCGGCGCCGCCGCGGTGGTTCGACGGAGTTTTCGTCCGATCTTTTTTAGGGCCTTTTTCTGGCACGTGTGGCTTTCAAGCCTTATGCTTAACCCACGTGCGAATAGGTCATCTAGATGCAGAATCTTACGGGGTGTAACTTCTCCCCCCTTAAGAACATTCTACCTCGAATGGGGCACTATCTAGAGGACTTCTCAACTTATCTTGACTTGCTACTTTAGGAAAATTTCGGTAGAGTTTCCCCTGTAATATGGACTCTACCAAAACACAGCAACGAGAAAAGTCCAATACGGGTACTCACATGATATATAAGATTCATTGGACGGCTAAACATCAATCTTTCATTTATACATATCACGGCTATAAGGTCTTTGCATAATTAATACGGATATACACATGCTTTGACTAGGCTACGGAATAAGTGAGGATATCTAGCTTTAATATCTTCCTCAGCCTCCACGTCATTTCCTCTCGGTTCTGTTACGCCGTAATACTTTGACAAACGTAATATCTTTAGTTCTCAATCTGTAATCTGTCTGTCTAGGATAGCTACTAGAAGCATAACCGTAGGCGGCTGTTACATGGCTGGATATCTGGGCGGGAGGCTTGCTCTTGACGGTCTCCTCGCATTTCCTGAGCATGGATACATGAAAGGCTGGATGAACAAATTCTAATTCGACGGAAAGTTTAATTCATACGCCCTTGGCCTATCGCCCGGCCAGATCACGATGGCGGGCAAACCTTAAATTTGAGCTTACCTTTCTTGCGAATCTCATCACCCCTTTCATCGGAGACACTTTCAAAATACCCAGTCATTCACATCGAACTCCCGAGGTTTACGCGCGCACATGCACGCATGACTTACGGCGGCTGCGTACGGTCAATGGCGTTCTCTGATAAGCTTTACTTTCTCCTCATTGCTTCGAACAATGTACGACAACGCCAGTTCTCACTGTTTCAAACCGTATGGCGATCTACATTTCGCCCATATAAAGCCTCAAAAGGCGCCATCTGAATGCCGAAGTGATAGTTGTTATTTATAAGCAAACTCGATTAGAGACAAATGCTCATCGGCTACGAAGTCTAGCACACACGCTGCACAGCAACATATCTTGAGCGTCGATTGGTGCGTTGACTGTCCATGCGTCGAGGGTGGAATGCGGTACTCAAATAATTTGCAGCCCGGACCTCTACGGGCGACTTCAAAATCTAGTAGTGGCCCAATATCCTCTATTTGAAATAATGGATGCGGCACTCAGGTACAATCACTATTTCTCGGATGTCTATTTCAGCGTAATCTTGGTAGGAAGGTAGTTCTCCTTTGGCGGAAATGAGGTGATTTGATTATCTGTCAACTATCACCCATATAGAGTCATGTCTATGTCTAGTC
This sequence comes from Datura stramonium, assembly GCA_018107945.1. Lineage (NCBI taxonomy): Eukaryota > Viridiplantae > Streptophyta > Magnoliopsida > Solanales > Solanaceae > Datura > Datura stramonium. The sequence continues at coordinate 116,083 of JACEIK010001146.1, forward strand.
TGCGAGGTAATCCACCTTACAAAATCCATATTCTTGCTTCCCGTTTCGAGAGAGGCACGGTATGTCTGAGTCGAACCGCACAGTTTCGATATTCTGCTTTCACTGTTGGCGGAGTTAGGACATTGGGCTACAAAATCGGCAATTTCTCTTTTCATGCACAGTACAGCGGTTTCTTTGATATCGTGATCATCTTTCGTCGCGCCGGGGCGGAGAGATAGCGGGCGCCATGTACCTCGTTCATAATCTGCGCGGAGCCACAGAATGTCACGGAACACGAGAGGCGGCGCTCGTCGCCACACCTCGTCCTCGGTTATCGAAAAATGCAGGCGCTTCCTTGCGGGTTCTATCCTTAAATTGGACAGTCGGGATACGCATATTCTTAGTTCTCTTACCTCCACAACTAAGGACGACACGGCGGTTTTCTAGCTACCGCTCGTGTCCTTCATTTACATTACACGAACGACTAAATTGACTAGTTGATGTATCTCCACGACTTGACTCAGCTCTTTCAGTACATAAATGCGCCAAACTAGATCGATTTATGGCTAAGGCATTTGTTACTACATTGCCTCTTCTTAATTGATACAACATATTCGCACTTAGAGAGCTCGGCATATAATTGACGGTCATACGGCTTGTCTTACTTAGGAAGAGGCCGACGGGTAATTTCTCGGTGTAGCTAAAGCTTATACGGCTTTCGGCCACATGCTAAGGCTACTTGTTGCTTAGATAACTTGAGCGACCGTCTACGCACCTTGTGTCTTTATCGATCGAGAGGATCCACGATGTGATCATGATCTCTAATAATCGTGAATAACCTTGCATGGCGGAATAGCTAGGTTAAATGACCCGATCTTTGATAATCTAACGAGTGCTCTAAATGTCTCTCAAGCATACGTAGCTCGTACATAGCTGGAGTTGTGGACATCTAAGCACTTTGTTATTACTTGAACAAGCGTAGTTTGGGCCTAATCGGACTTACTCTCGGGCGATCAATCTACGGATCTTCACGGGAGTCTGCGATCTCTACTTGTCTTGCCAGGCTGTTTGTAGGCGCCTCTTGGGCTACGTATCGAATATCTTATGAGAACCGGTGAGTACTAGTGCATCAACGACTGCGTGGGGACCCTTTCTTCAGGGTGCCCACGGGCTTATACGACTTGTGGGGTGTTCCATGTAATAACGTTTAGGTTGACTAAAATCAACTCTACTTTCTAATTTGGGAAAACGATGTATGGCCACTTATCATCTTGGAAAAATAATTTTGGTATTGCTAATCTCTAACGTATGCTTATCAATCTCAGTGGTTCTAGCACATGCAACTAACGTGGATCTACAGGATACTTTACTGCTAATACGGGCGCCGGTTAATTCCGTTGGAAGCGAATCCTAAGCTGAGCCCTTGTCGGCATTCTTTCACCTAGTCGGGTTACTAACTCTGGTAAGCTTAAGAGCTGGAGTGCAGCTGACAGCATTATAAGTCTTTTAACTTAACTAAGAAGCTGAGATAGTTTACATGGCTTAAATACATTAATTCACACTTAACACTGCCCCTTCTCTTCTCCTTTCTCTTTTTCTTCTCTCTTTTTTGGCAAGGGGTCTGGGTGCAATGCGTATATACTCCCAGCACTGTCATCTGGGTGGTTGTAACCTGACCAAATAACCATGACATATCATTATCTATACATATATATATATCGATAACTACGTACAATACACTCTTGGTGTAGTGATACGTAATCTACGACATACTTTCTTTGAATTTCATCTTTCTTTTGGCCACATGATATACCGCTTCTACGGTGTAATAATACCTCTGCCCTCTCTTATCATTTCATTGAGTTTTCATCCCATACAGGAAGCAACAAGCATATACACTGGTGACATACCTTTGTTTGAAATTAGCCACTCTTGCGATGTGGTATCAACATTCAAATCTTTGTGGCCCTAGTGAAATTATATTGAGAGCCCAGAGAAGCATGCTTTGGGCCTTATCTCCTAGGACACGCTAGATTAGAGTCTCTGTGTAGAGTAGTTTCTTAGCCTCATTTAGCGGACATGCGCGGCATTACGACATGATCTTCTTTGTCTCTTAGCGTGTCAGGCTTAGTCCTTAACATGATACTCTATCGATGCGGGGTAATTCTAATTTCCCATGCGTCTGACCTCCTGCTGCCCCTCTTTATCACCACTTTAAGGCGAGCTCACAGGGTCAGGAAGTACTGCCTTACATTGCTAATAAGGTTCTTGGTCAAGTCTTAGTTCATACTTCTTGACCGCGATCAGACCCATATGATTCACATGACCTTTCTGCCTTTTGATATCTATTGAATCATATCTATAATCTTAGGTATGTCTTGTTGTTTGTTAGAATATATGGCGGACTTGGTCTTTCATTTCGAACTTGACTATTCTTAGGCATTCTTGACTAACGGGTCCTTTACCCACCGCCGGAGTAAGCTAGTAGTCTTACATGCTCTTTCGCTCCACTAACACTTCTTGGAATTAATCAATCTATCTTTCACTTTTGCTTTGCTTTGGGCGGCCTGCCTCAAATTCTTATGCCCTTTCTTGTCTTGGAATCAAGGTCAAGAAGGCCAAGATTGCCGCTCTTATTGCAACAAATAGAAACATATAAGCATACCCTTGTCCCCTGAAAAGATGGTTAGAATCTGCATTTCCCTCTCTTTCTCATACTCATCGATAGTCTACCTTATGCCTTAATCTTAATCGGGTCTTATATAGCTAATAAATAAATCCTTTCGTATGTACATTATACTTGACTTCCTATTGACGTTATCAGCGTATCGCGAGAATAGTGGATAAAGGTATTCTGTTGGGAGGTCGGCCCGGGTACACCATCACCTAACATTGTATCTTATGGCGGGCGATGCCCTTCTTACATTGCTATATCGATCTTCTACCGTAATAGGGGTAATCTTGTCTACCTTTGTATACGCAATCAGAATACGGTAAGTTTTAAGGGACTACGACCATTTATACTTAAAGCTCATCTTTCTGTTGGCCGAGAAAAGAAGAGTAACCATCCTATCGCCTTGCGGCCTCCTGCCTATAGTATGTGGTGCACAACACATCCATAGATTAGATTCTACTTAGCACGGCTTACCGGACTCACACAGGACACGACCTGCTCTTATCAAGTTTGTCACGCCCTTGGGAGGTATGGCGGCTGGTGCCATAGAAGGATCTGGACTACTAGCTGGTGGGCGAGGCACATCAGTGCACAGCTAGCTCTATCGCCGAGTTCTGGAAACAAGGGCTATATATGAGTGTAAACACGGCCTCCGGCCATCTAGGCCTATAGCCACACATGCACATAATAACAGTACGGCCCGAGCATGCTGAATCGGGAACCTATGCGGGCCAAGCAGAGGCCACCATGCGACTAATAAATGTTGAAACTTAAACACAAGAATCTTTGTAAGACTACGAGTAGGCAAGGTCACCACTCTTGTCAAGCTACGGCCCTCACGGCCAACATAAAGACAAAGATACTAAACAACTATACAAGCTGCACGGCCTCGTGACCAGGCTCAGCCCATTGAGGAGATAAATATCTGATCTGCGAGCCTCATGATGAAAGAAATGACCGGGACAAGGCCCCGACCTATCCATACTGTACGTCAAAAAGGAAAAGAGCTACACCTGGAAATCGAGACTCGGGATGACGGAGCGGTACTCAATAGTGGCCCGGAATCCACGAGGGATCGCCTCCTCGTCTATTAATACCTGCCCAGGGCAAGTAATGCGGCGCTTGTTTGGCGTCGATGCTATAGTCTTGAAGTATGCAAAGCAAGCGAAATACCATAGCCGAAAACAATTGAATATAATATCTAGCAAATACGCTATGCTTGAGAATGCTTGAATAAAAGCTGAGTAGGCTTGAATCATGCTTCTGTCTTGATAAACGGAGAGCGTGCTATGCATATGACGGCCACAACGTCTAGTAGTATATAACATAAATAGATATACAAGTAGCAAACAGAGCCAGTATTCCAACCCCACATGTAAGCCGGATAGCTCGCAAAAACAAACAATCTATATACCCTTCACAGGGTCAAACAGCAAAATAAGTCACTCACTCCTTCTTGCTCACCGGAGCTCACTCTGAGCCCACAGGTCTCAGACTCGGAGCCGCCAGCCTCAGATATAAATACTTGAGTGTCACAGTCGGAGGATTCACTGTGTAAACATTATGAGATAAGTGCAGTTCCCCGAACACGGCTCAACGGGGCTATGCGAAACAGGAGCTACACACTGTAATAAGCGTGAGACGATGTGATGAGTGCAGTTCCCAGGACACAACTCAGCAGGAGCTATACGGCTTGGTTTGCTGTAATGCGTCAGGCGCTATGAAGCTTCATCCCATCTTCGTCAAGTGGGGACGGCATGCCACTCCTTGGGTGGCGTAAACCTCCGCTCGGTGGGCGACACGATTACCAACCCGGGGCGGCGAGGATGCTCGATAAGGGGCCTCGCGCCCTGACAAGTCTTAACAAGCAAATAGCACATATCATCATAAGCACGTATAGCGAAAGGCTATAAATGCGATTTCTTATTCGATCTCTTTACGCACTAAAGTGATTCTTCTTGATATCTGCAGTTAAAAATCTTTCTTTAGCTTGTTAGCTAATACAGCGGGCCAATATACCATCTGTACGAATGGCACAATCTTAGCCCAGCCACAAAGCTGTCTGTCTATCTGGTTTTACTTTACTAGCTTATATTCTAAAAATGTTGTTTCTTTTTATTCTCTAACATGCTTGCTAATGTACAATAGCTATCTTGAATGCGGAATGCTAACGCCTTTTGGCGCATGCTTTCTATCTTTAGTTGAAATACGATACGGCAACGCAAACCAGAGGTACTGGAGCTTACTCAATTCTCTCCAGCATTCAACTTCGAGAATTCTATTACGGAGGTTACTATGATTCACAAAGCTAAGGACTTACTAACTTGCCGAAGAACAACTTCACATACTTTAACCTCGAGTTATCCGATAGTCGGACGAGGCTCGGTCAGTACTCCGGCTATTTCTCCCAAGCTTGCATTCATATAGACATTAGTGAGTGCTAAATACAACTTTATTCGAAAGGACGACGTCACTTTCGATATAATTATAGCCTAAACTTGAAGCATCGAAAGACAGTCGAAAACTTTGCTATTTTGAAGTCCAAAAGGGAGAAGTAGTCACTTTACGGCTAGAACACATAGACACTAGTTTGGAGCAATTCTACTTACCTTGGGCCGGTAGCTCGTGATTCGTCGGCGTATTGCGAAACAAAATCCGTAAAAATGCTCTCTGCTGCTAACTACCTCGATACCTGAGGTTAATTTAGTTAGACTTGTTTGGCAAGGCGTAATCAAACGATTATTTATTCTCCTTGTCTTCTCTGTTCTCACGCGAGGTTTGGAAAATATAATTATATCATAAAAACCGACGTGGGGGCTGTATATACCAGGCACAGACGAGGCCCGGCATGTCACGGAGCCAACGCGGTGGCCCGCCTCCCGTGTTTCTGGCGACGCCATCGCGGAAGGCTGCCTCGGCGCCTTCCGCGGTGGTTACGGCGAGTTTTCGTCCGATCTTTTAGGGCCTTTTTCTAGCACGTATGGCTTTCAAATATGCTTAACCCACGTGCGAATAGGTCATCTAGATCACGGGAATCTTACGGGGTGTAACATCCCGTGCGACTAAATAATATTTCGCAACCTATTGAGGTTACTCATATTCGGCGAGCCTGGGATTATCTCATTTCCCATAGCCCTAATTAATTTAATTTTTATTAAACCTAGCGATCTAGTGAAAAAGACTAACGCCTTAATGTGTGTCTACCCGTCCCAATCTTAATGTCCAGAGGCAATTGGACTACTATTTTGAAGTTTGGGTTCTAAAATTCTTGAAATTTGTAATTAAAAGGGATTAGCGTCAAACAAAACATTAATTAGCACAACAAGCATATGAAGGTTCAAATAAGCCTTTGCATTTAAACCTATGAACATGATTTCTAAAATAGTGCAAGTGATCTTATAAAAATGATCTCTAATGCAAATATACGGGCGTCAAATGTAGCGCCAATTTGAAATAGATGCAAAATCGTAGATTAAATGAAAACAAAACTTAATGTAAAAGTAGAGGCCAGATTTCAGCAGTTGAAATGCAGATTAATGAAATGAAACTTAATGTAAACGTAATACCGGCCTAAAATGGATGCAAAAATGTAGATTAATGAGAACAAAATTTAACATAAAGGTATAGCCGGTTTAAAATAGATAATATAATGGGATGTTTAAGCAGAAGAATGATTTAAACAAATTAATATCTTAACCTAGAGGCATGATTTCTATGTTTTTAAGAGGAAGATCTTGCATGCATTATTTAAATCCTATAAGCATAATTTATAGATTGATCTTAATAGCTACAACGAGTGTTTAGAAGTCTAAACATAAAACATACTTTAAAGTAAATTATTTAAGACCTATAGGCATGATTTCTATGTGTGTGTTAATCCTATAGGCATGCTTTCTATTCGAGATTGCCTAATTAAGCATCAAAAGTAAAACGATAAAGAACCTCACGAACCCAGCCCATAAACAGCTATTGTCATAGTTTATTACAAACCTTGCAACTAATAATAACCGAAATAAAAGAATAAATAAATTAAAATATAAAAAATACAATTAAGAAAAATAAAATCCCAATAGGCATTTCTCGTCCCAACGACTCTCCAATGGAATTCCAGTGCAATAATTAAGACCTGTTAAAGATTAGTACAATAAGTAGATGCTACAATAATCTCAAACTTTAAAAAAAGTCATGTTAAAGAACACGTTAACACGATCTTGATGATAGATGCGATTAGGAAGAATAAATAACAAAATGTAACAAATAAAGGAATCATTAGACTAAATAAACTAGCAAATGCTGACAAAAAAGCAAAGAAAACCACGATTGTTAACCACGCTCAATACGTCAAGATCACAAGAATCTCGAGGATTAGAGTAGTGCTTTCGTAAGTGGGAAGAAAAATAAAGAATAAAGAATTTTTGAAGGACGAGCATTATTTGTGAAAAAATAATTATATCTCTCGTAGTGTTCCCCCTCTCCCCGAGAAATAAAGAAAGGCGGTGCTACTTAAATAGTTTGGGGAAAAGGAATTTAAACAAAATAATCAAGGCCTAATTAATGGAAATAAATATTTTCTTTAAACAAAAATAGGCAAAATCAATTCCCGAATAAAAGAATTTTCATAAATGGACAAATATTAAATCAGTTAAGGAGAGAAATCATTAATTAAACATCTTCCTTAATTAGGAAAGCTAAGAAACTATAAATAAGTAAATATCAAATAACGGGCAAATTAATTCAAAATATACACTAATTCAAATAAAGGGAAGAAAACAATCCGTAAGAATAAATTAGAAATTATTTTCCTTAATTAGGAGAATTTGAATCAATTAGGATAGATCAATCAAAGAGGGCAATATTTCTTAATTAGCGGAGTAAAATCCAAATTAAGTCGATAAATCAGATTTTAACAAAAGAAAAAAATGAATAAATGTTAAGTTGTCCTTAATGTAGTTTTAAAAATAAAATAAATAAATAAAATAAATCAAATACAAGTGGAGACAAGTAAGACTTTTAACATAAATAACAGCAATCAAGCTATATACATAAGGTAAGAATCTTAGATTGCCATGTTTAGGGTATAATGTTGTCCCTAATTCCAATTTAAGAAAAAAAACGGATCCAAAAATAACATATAAAGTTGTCATGAATTACATCAGGAAGAAAAGAAAAGTATCTTTAGCTAGGATTATCATAACTAGAATACAATTTTTAAAAAAATAACTCAATAATAAATTCAACCCATAATCAGTTAAAGGAAATAACAAAAGAGTATGAATCTACGAGTTTCCTCCAAGTATAATCAAGCGATGAATTTAGATGAGCCCAAACCAAAAAAGCGGGGTTGTTAAATAGATTTGAATGTACATGAACTAAAACCTTTCGATGCCGCGAGAAGTATATTGTCTAAGCCGAATTCAATAAGCTTGCTAAAATCAACAATTAATATAGCTGGCTTATGCTATTTGATAATATAGATAACATATATAAGGCGATTTTGATAAATGAAAGTCGTACGGTCACTTGAAATAAATAGCGAACATGCAACCTCGTAAGATTTGGGCTCATGAAATCGTTTTCTTTACATAATAAGTAGCCCAGTTGACAATTAACAACAGCGAAGAATGGCAGGCAAAGATCATCGAAATGTTTAGCACAAATATTCTAATAAAATTATAATGGGTAAGGTAAAATGATAACAAATAGGTATTAGTGAGACCCTATCAAATGTAGATTCTTATGAATCTACTACAATACCCGGGATCTCCAAGCAACAACAAAATCAGTGACACCCTTCACGGATACGTGAATCGATAAGAGATTTAAGGTATCTTGTAGCGGGTTTCAGGGTTAGGATGTGGAAAAGAAGAGCGGAGGGCGGCTATTTATGTCGTGTCGGACGGTCGAGGGAGAGGTGTTGTTTTGTGGTGGTGGTGATTTTTTGTTTCGGTCGTTGGTCGGAGTGGAAGAGAAAGAAAGGGGAAAGGGGCGTGTTCGCGGCGCGTGGTGGCGGCGGGAAGAGGAAGCGAGGGGAGAAGGAGTGGTTTAGATTCGGGGAAGATGGAGGGTTTGGTGATTTTCGGCGGGGAGAAGCGGGGAAGGAGGCGAGGTGAGTGAAATTCGCCGGTGGTGGCGAGGAGGAAGACGAGCGGGAGTGCGCGGTGAGAGATGGTGTGAGGGAGTTAGTAGTGGTGATGTCTCATTTGGAGCAGTGAGGCGGCGAGAGTGTTTCGGTGGGTGAAGGGAGGAATGGTGTGCGGGAGTTGGGCGGCGGCTTGGTAGAGGAGAGGAAGAAAAATGAAGAATGAGTTTAGGGTTTGGGGTAAGAAATATTAATGGAAATTAGGTAGGGTTAAATCTAGACCATAGGATTAAAGATAATGAGCGACTAGGATTTAAAAGTTATAAAGATGGTCGGGTCGCGGGTCTTACGAGGCGGGTCGCGGATAGGGTAAGCTTGGTAGAATTAATTCAAGTGAATTGAATTAAAAAAAAATGGTCAGATTTGATAAAATAGGTTGAAATTGACATAAATGTGGCTAAAATTGATATTAAATTGAATAGAAAGTGGCCAGATTTTAAATAAATTGAATGAATTGAATAGCAAGTGGCTAGAATTTAAATAAATTGAATGAAATTGAATTTAGCTGCTATTAAATTAATAAATATACTACACTTGTGGATAATTTAATAAATAGATAATAAACTAGTTTAAATTGTAGAAAAATCATATAAATATTATTATTAATAAATAAATCCTAAATTTAAGTATACTTGTATAAATATCATATAATTAAATTATTATATTTAGAAATAATTTAATGACTAGAAAATAAAATTAAGTTATCAAATATTATAAAAATCATATTATTAACATAAATAATTTATAAATTCGAGTAAAATGTTAGTCAAATAAATTTGTAAAATTTAATCAAAATTAAGTAAATAGTTTATTAAGTAAAGAATATATTTCAAAATAAGGGCGCATATTAATATGAAATATATTATATACGACATAATTATTTAATATCAAAAGTTAAAAGTAATATGAGTCATATATATGTAACTTGAAATAATTTTTCACAATATTATGACAATAAATTATTTTATAAATATAAAAGTAAGTCGAATATTTGCGTAAAATAAATAAATAAATATATACATATATAAGCAGCATATTAAGGCGTAGGTAGGTCAAAATTGGGTGTCAACAATGAAATCTGAAAAGAATTTCGTGAAAAAATTGTGTCGACTAACAACTTAAAGCGATATGATTCTCATTGGATAATAAAAGTGTTAGTAATTGAAGTTGTATTAGTAAAAGAGTATAAAAAGGGAGCAAAGGAAGGCACAATAACTAAACATTAGTTGAGAGGTAATAATTAAATTTTTTTAAGTATTATATTCTATATTTATATTTTATATTTTCACATATATGTTGAGTTCTTATCTATTTTATATTATATCATATTGTATTATATATATGTGTGTGATGTGTAAAATATAAATAAAGAATATATAATATAATATATATATATATATATATATATAATTATAAATTTTAATTGTTGTTTGATAGATTGAAATTGAATTGATAATTGAGGTTTTTTTATTTATTTTAGTTTTTGTTTTCTCTTATTGAGATAATATATAGAATATAATACGAAAAAATTATTACCTCTTCGCCAACTTTAGTCATTCATGTGCCTTCCTTTGTTCCTTTTTATACTCTTTTACTAATACAACTCCAATTACTAAGAATTTTTTCAAATGCATAAAAATGTGAGTTTTTATTAAATTTGTTTGTTCTTAAATTTCATATAAAATTATATATATATATATATATATTATTGACCATAGTTTAATTTTTTGCGGTACCACAAAGTTCATACTATACTTCTCAATAATTATTATTGGAAAAGTGCAAAAAAAAAATAACAAGACAAGATCGGTTACATCATAAATGAGCAGCATAAAATGTATTAATTACAAATTTGTATCGGTAAACAAGGAGATCATCACCTTCGGCATGGTCCTTCCCCCATTTAAAGGAGGATTTTGAAAGAATTTTTCAACTAAAGTGACATTTTGAAAAGGGATCATTCATTCTGAGCTAGTCTTGGAATTGAGTTATAGTGTTCAAGTCACCTTGTTGAATCCTAATCAAAAGGAAAGTTTGACTCTAAAGTATTTGGTCTGCGTACTAGCAATTCGGGTAGAAATTACGTAGTGGGGAAAGGTGTCGGGGCACCCCTCGAGGCCCAGTGGTTTCTATACGGTCGTTTTATTTACGCATATCGACTTAAATTAATTCTTGGATAAAATATGTTGTTTTATATTATTGTCTTGCACCTTCTTATTTATTTCTTCTCTTTTCTAAAAGGGTTTAAATTAATTCACAATCTTTCTCACTTCCTCATAATTATTTGATAAATATGTAATTATAAAGGCTTGTTTAATTTTATATAATTACATCTACAATTAAATATATAATATAGAATATATGTATTGCATCAATAAAATTATACATATATAATAAATATGTACTTTAATATATGTATTATATATCTAAATCAATATAAGACTATTGTAATTTATATAAATATAGATATATAATAAAAATACAATATGAATTTATATAATAATTGTAATTTTACTATAATTTATAATACATATAAAATAATTGATAAATTATAATAGTTTATGATCAAATATTATAGTTTAATATTATTAATATTAATCATTATAATATTATAAACTATTATAAATTATAATTTCGATATAGTTATTGTCGAGGAGCTAAGGAGCGTAACCACACACATAGCCTTTCAAATTATTTGTTCTGGTGGCCAAGGAACGTATTTGCCCATATGGTCAACCCATTTTATTAGGAGTCAAGGAGCGTAACCGCATATGACAATTAGAATTAAATGGATAGCCAATTATGAATCATGGTAAATAATTATCAATAAAATTGTTTATAGATAAGTTAATTTTATTAAAATTATTAAAATTTATCAATAGATTGTTTATAGATGATAAAATGGAATAGTGACTTAAAATTTCTATTCTTATTATCAACTCCAAGGTCCTAACGACTCGAATAAATAAAGTAATAAAAAAATATTTTAAATTTAAAGTCTTCATTTTCACTTTTCAACTATTTGGATGACCCATATCATGTTAAGTTTCTTATATCTTGATCTACTCCTTTTAATTAGCAATCAATTTTCTTCATTAACGGAAAATAAATAACTCATTGATATTATCAAAATCAATGAAACATCAAAAATAAATAATACAAATTCAATCACATTATAATGAAAGTAGCACTAGCAAAAAGAGAACTTAAAATTGCATTTCTTCATGCCATAATTAAGACAACAGAAGTAAGAAATGGACCTTAATATAAAAATTTTGATACCTCTGACCACAAAACGAACTTCGGTCGTTGAATTTTCTCGACTTTCCATTTTTCTTTCTCCTTATTTCTCTTTTCTTTTTTTCCTTTTTTTCTTTTCCTTATCTATTTCCTCCTTTCTCTTTCTTTTTTTTTTCCTTTGTTGTTCTCTCGTCCTCCCTCTTTTCTTTCTTTTTTTTTTTTTTTTTTTTTTTGTGTATGTTTTTCCTCTTTGTATTGTGTTTTATATTGTTCTTTGTGTGTGAGTTTATGGATAGTAATTGGGGTGTGTGGGGATGGAGAGTGGTGAGTGGGGTTTATGGGTAGTTGCAGGTTTAATTTTTAGTTTTTATTTTCTTTTGATCATTTAAAGATATAAATAAATATAATGATAAAAATAGCCAATTATTTTTTAAACTAACAAGAATATATATGCTATATATATAAAATGTTAAAATCACTATTCTAATTTAAATTAAAAGAAAATAGTTTTCTGACTCATATAAATTTTCTTCTCCACGAAGAAGAAAAAATGAAAATAAAGCTTATCTAAAATGTGATTATTTTTTGTAATTTTTCATTTAAAGTAAAACTTACTAAAAATGAAATAAAAATTAAATGATTACTTTAGACACAAAAAATATATATTTAAAATTCATGTGGTGTAAACCTTATGTTCGGTCAAAAATTAGGTGTTTACAATATGCCCCTTTTTGCTTGAAAACATGAAGAGTTTTCATGCAAAAGAAATGAAAGCAACGTATTTGATTTTTGATCGAATCGTATATAAAAGTGCGAAAAAATAAAAATAAAATAAATAAAAAGATAATTTTAAAAAATCAAAAATTTAAAAAATTAAGAGAGTGTGGCGAGTTCTAGCTTTAGCAGCCAACATATCTCGGGTAATAAGAGAATCATGTCGTGTAAGTTCAAATTAGATGGGTAGATGATATTAGGATGAGTTGAAGAGTGGGTGAGGTCAGTCGAGGTTCGTCTAAGTGGCCTTTGTTATTACATCAAAAATAAAAAAATACAAGATTCTATCTACTCTACTTTGTCTTTGCTCTCTTCTTTCATGCTCTTCATTTGGCTCTTGATTATCATACGCGTATTTCTTCGTAAGGTACCTTGATCTCAAAATTTTAATCTTGAAATTAAGTTTGAGACTCTAACTTGTTATTTGGATTGGTCGTCGACCCTTAAATGACAATTCGTTGGATATCCTTAGATGTTTGTTTCTTGATTAGACTTCAGCTAAGGTGGTCTTGAGATGCTAGGCCCTGCATGCATTGTATCGTGACTAACCGAGATTAAATATTCTGAGCATTGAATATAGGCTTTCAAATAAACACCCAAAGTCACCAAAGACAAACAAAAAAGCGAATAAAATTTTTTACCCTTGATTTGCACTAGAAATTTTCATGCGTTATTGTAAAATTATAAACTAACTTCTCCTAATAGAACGAGAAGAAAATGAAAATATTTTAAACTAGATATGAAAAAAAGAATAGGGTTTGGTTCCTAAATGCAACCGGGGATATCGTACCTGTGAAACCATGAAAAAGAGAATAGGAAATTTTATTCTCTAAAATGTAACGAGGATGTTGTACCTGTGAAGCGAAAAAGAAGATAGGGTTTCCCCTAAAAATGCAACCGAGGATGTTATACCCTGTGAAGCTATGAAAAAAATAAAAGAGGTTTTTGTTCCCTAAAATGCAACCATGGAATGTTTGTGCCACTACAATGAAGCCATGAAAATTGGGGTTTTATTCCCTAAAATGCAGCCAAGAGATGTTGTGCAGTGTGGAGTCTGAAAAGAATAGGAACTTTGTTCCCTAAAATGCAACTTCAAAGAATGTCGGCCTTGTGAAGCCATGAAAGGAATATAGAGATTTTTGTTCCCTAAAATGCAACAAGGAGATGTTGTACCTTGTGAAGCCAAGAAAAAGAATAGGGATTTTGTTCTCTAAAAGGCGTGATCGGGGATGTCGTATACTGTGGAAATCATGAAAAGAAAGAAAATAGGGGTTTTATTCTCTAAAATACAACCCGGGGATGTCGTGCCACAGTATAAGAAAGAAAGGGTTTCCCCCTAAAATGCAACTGCCCGAGGAATGTCGTACCTGTGGAAGCCATGAGAAAAGAAGATAAGGATTTTTATTTCCTAGGTATTCGGGAGATATAGAAGTACCACTGGCCAAGCCATGAAAAGAAAAAAAAAATAGAGGTTTTATTCTCTAAAATGCAATCAAGGGATGTCGTATCCTGTGAAGTCATGAAAAGAAGATAGAGTTTTGTTCCTAAAATACAACTTGAGAGAGTTATGCATTTCCTATGAAGCCATGAAAAGAAGATAGGGTTTTGTTAGTTAAAATGCAACCATAGGATATCATATCAGTAAGTCATGAAAAGAAATATAGAGATTTTTGTTCCCTTAAATACGACGGGATGTCGTACTCTGTGAAGTGGGGAAAAAAAGAATAGGAGTTTTTATTCCCTAGTACAATCATGGGATATCCTTTGTGACAATAAAAAAAGAAAATAGAGTTTTATTCCCTAAAATGCAACTAGGGGATGTGTCCTGTGAAGCGATGAAAAAGAAGATAGAAATTTTATTCCCTAAAATGCAACCGGGGATGTACGTACTGTGAAACCATGAAAAGAAATATAGAATTTTTCCTAAAATGCAACAGAAATCGTACCACTGTAAAGCCATGAAAAAATATAGGGGTTTGTTTCAAAAATGCGGCAAGTGATGTCTACTGTGAAATATGAAAAGAAAATAGGGGTTTTGTTTCCTAAAATGCAATCGGGGGATGTCGTACCTGTGAAGCCATGACGAAAAATAGAGATTTTGTTCCTAAATGCAACCCAGGATGTTGCTTATCCTAGCAGCCTAGTGAAAAAAGATAATTTTTTTAAAATTTTATTTTTTAAAACAACGAGGATGTTGTATCTGTGAAGCCAAGAAAAAAATAGGCCTCAATTTTTGAATGAGGAACTTTGAGACTCTTTTGATTTATTTAAATGAAATTTTAAATAAATAAATAAAATTAAAATGCCCAGTTTTAATTTTTAGGGATAATAATTTTTTGAGCCCATGGTAGGACTACCTACGCATCATGTCATAGCAAAAATCAGATCGAACGTAGTTATAAACACATTTTAAAGTGTGATTTCAATAAAAAATGCGAGAATAAAGAGATAGGGATTAATTTATTGGTTCACTGTATGTAACCCCGATTAGTACCAACAATTATTGTTATGTATGATCACCACCAATTACTTCCAGACGGACCTGACCAACTTAGAAAGTAATTCCTATAGTTTCAAATGGTGCCCAGAGACATACCTAAGTGTTGATAAGATGTTCTTGTGCCTCGATCAAAGGTTGAAATATTTCTATCCTTATGTTTCAAGTTCTCTTACCACAAATAAGTCCATATTCACACAGTAAATGTTTAGATCAGGGCATTCTGAAAGTACTCACACTTTCGGGGAAGATATTTAATGCATGCAGTGAGATTACCATATGCTTGGCCCTTATGTAGGTATCCACAAATTTGAGAACACTTGTTACGAGATCAAGTAGAACTTGTCATTGGCTTGTAATATAGGTATAGGTATAGGTGGGATACTCATTTGAATCGAGTGACTATTCACTCCTTAAGCATTGCACTATGCTTCGCAATATTTTTGTATCTTTGCATTTGATTTTCATTTGCTTTGCTACTTCTTCTCAATTATTTATTTTTTGACTTTCTTCCTCTTTTTTTTTGAGTTTTTTCCTCCTCTTTATTGGAGTTTTGTAGCCCTTTCTCTGTCCTTGTAATTGTTTTCATATTTTTTTGCAATTTTCACCTTTCTCTTTATTCATTCAACTTTAGATCTTTGTCGGTGCGCTTAGGGAGGTGGGGCCAAGGGGTAGTGCATTTATACTTAAAGGATATAGGCTAAATTGTGATTATCCAAATAAAAAGCATTAGACTCAAAAGGGGAACACTAAGGATCATATATCATTCGGTAGACTTGAAAGGTATAATCGGATCCAAGAAGGCCTACAATCCTTTCCCAAATCAAATGTACTCAAAATTTCACTTCAACAAACATTGGCCAAGTTCTGAATCCAACAAAGCAATATCATTGAATTTTAATCTAAAACTCACCACATAATGCACATGAAACAATGAGGTCAAATTTATTTTAACCTTGACTTTAAGTGAGAGTATTTCTCAAGTATCACTAAAGTACAAATAAGAGGTACAAAAGAATTTATGATTCACAATAAAGTTAGTTCTTTCTATGCTAGTAATTTAACACTTGTTCCTTTCTCATACATACACCTAAATATATTGGTACCGACCAAGTGAAGAGATTTTATTTTATTTTTAGATGAGGCTGACACCCAAAAAGAAAAGTTGCCTCGTGTCTTGTTAAAGCAAAGTCAGTCAGACGTAATTCGGGAGGATCAAAAGTAAAGTAAAGAAAGTTTCTTTTTTAATAAGGAATAAAAACTTTCTTTTTTGAATTATTAAAATAAGAAAAGAAAAATTCCTTTTTTAAATCTTTTTTTGTTTTGAATTTTAAATAAGTATCACGAACCCAATGAGGTTGCCCTACGTATCTCATCCAAGATGATGAGAATCGGGTGTGCGTAGTTCATGAAACTTGAAATATGATTCGATTCTTTATATTTTATTTTTTTTTAGAAATTTACCCCATACAACTTTCGGGATCTTATTCCAATAATTTTTTTAAAGGATAACGCTTTTTTATTTTCCTTACTCCACTTGATCACGTTAAGCGGATCAACGTACAAAAGCCATTCAAATAAATGCATTTTGGATAACAAATAAAAATGAACATGATGACCTTTAAAATAGTACACACTGTCTTAGACGACTCGGCCGTTGTACGAGTCCCACTAAGTCAAATGCACGTATTTAAACAAAGCGTAGCCTATAAGGGACCATCATTGTTTATAATTTTTGTGCTAGATTTGGACATTAGAATGAAAATGTCTAGGCTAGCTTACCGGAGTGGTTAGCTCGAGCCGAGGAAGGCAGTTCTTGGTAGCGAGCTTTTAAGGCTTATTGGTTGTCTAACCACCGCCTAGCATGTGTGGTAATAATTTTGAAGCCCAGGAGCGTAACCTCACACGAGGTTCATCTCGAGATAGAAAATTTTATGGAGCGTATCCCGCACATCACAGTCGGCTTGATGGTAGTGTTGAGAGACTTAGAGGGTGCATGAGAGAATAAAGTTTATATGCAAACACAAAATATCAAAGTGGCAAATAAGCGAGAGAAAAGAGCACATTAGGCCAAGAAACATAATACATATAAATAAAAAATAAAAAAAGTCATACATGAGTCAATATACAAATCTTGAATTCTAGTTATTCCCATTGAGTTGCCATCTGTCATACCCTTTTTTTATGGTCCTTCCCCCATTTAAAGGAGGATATTGAAAAGAGTTTTTCAATTAAAAATGACATTTTGAAAAGGGATCATTCATTTTGAAGTAAGCTACTTGGGGTGAGTTTTGGTGTTCCAAGTCACCTTGTTGAATCCTAATCAAAGGGAAAGTTTGACTCTGAAGTATTTGAATTAACAACGTACTAGCAATTCGAGTAAGAAGTCTGTTGTAGGAAAGGTGTCGGGCACCCCTCGAGCCCCGTGGTTATTGACACATATCTAGCTTAAATTAATTCTTGGATAAAATACATTTGTTTATATTACTATTGTCTTGCCTGCTTTACTTATTTATTTCTTCTCTTTTGTGAAAGGGTTTAAATTAATTCACAATCTTTCTCACTTCCTCATAATTATTTGATAAATATGTAATTATAAAGGCTTGTTTAATTTTATATAATTACATCTATAATTAAAATATATAATATAGAATATATGTATTGCATCAATAAAATTATACATATATAATAAATATGTACTTTAATACCTGTAATTATATATCTAAATCAATATAAGACTATTGTAATTTATATAAATAGATATGTAATAAAATATAATATGAATTTATATAATAATTGTAATTTTACTATAATTTATAATACACATAAAATAATTGATAAATTATAATAGTTTATGATCAAATATTATAGTTGTAATATTATTATAATATTAATTATTATAATATTATAAACTATTATAAATTATAATTTATGATATATAATTATTTGTCCAGGGGCTAAGGAGCGTAACCACACGCATAGCCTTTCAAATTGTTGTTTGCAGCCCAGGTATAGCGGTACATATGGTCAACCCATTTTATTAGGGAGTGAGGAGCGTAACCGCACATATGACAATTAAATTAAATGGATATCAATTAAGAATCATGGTAAATAATGATCAATAAAATTGTTTATAGATAAGTTAATTTTATTAAAATTATTAAAATTTATCAATAGATTGCTTATGAATGATAAGAGCGGAATAGTGCCTTAAAATTTCTATTCTTATTATCAGCTTAAGATGCTCCCTAACGGCTCGAATAAATAAAATAATAATAAAATATTTAAATTTTAAAAATTTTCATTTCACTTTTCAACTATTTGGATGACCCCATATTATGTTAAGTTTCTTATATCTTGATCTGCTCCTTTTAATTAGCAATCAATTTTTTCATAACGAGAAAATAAATAACCCGTATATATTATCAAAATCAATGAAAACATCAAGTAAATAGTAAAATTCAATCACATTATAATGAAAGTAGCACTATGAGAAGAAAAGTTAAAATTGCGTTTCTTCATGCCATAATTAAGACAACAAAAATAAAAAATGGACCTTAATATAAATTTTTGATATCAACGGATGCATGGAATGAACTTCGATTCATTGAATTTTCTCGGCTTTCCATTTTCTTTCTCCTTATTTACAATTTCTTTTTTTCGCATTTTTCCTCATCTATTTCCTCCTTTATTTTCCTCATCTATTTCTTCCTATCTCTTTCTTCTTTTTTTTAAAAAAATTTTTTTAATTTTTTTATCTTTTTTGATTTTTTTAATATTTTTAATTTATTAAAATCAATTGTATGTTAATTTTTTATGTTGTTGTGTTTGTTGTGTTTTATAGTATTGTTGTGTGTGAGTTTATGGATAGTAGTTGGGGTGCGTGAGAATGAAAAGTGAATTTGGCGTGAAGTTTATGGGCAATTTAGGGTTAGTTTTTATTTTCTTTTGATCATTTAAAGAAATAAATAAAATATAATGATTAAAATAGTAAAATTATTTAAACTAACAAGCATATATATATATATGTGTGTGTGTGTTAAAATCACTATTCTAATTCAAATTAAAATAAAATATTTTCTATCTATACAAATTTTCTTCTCCCTAAAAAGAAGAAACCAAAAAATGAAAACAAAACTTATCATAAAACATATGCAACAATTGTTGCATATGTTTTATGATAAGTTTTGTTTTATTTTAACTTAAAATAAAATAAAATTTAAAATATTTACTTTAGACCAATATATATATATATATATATATATATATAAAGATTAAAATGATGTAAAATTTTAGGTTCGATAAAAATTAGGTGTTTACAAGATTGATGTAGGGTTCAATTTAATACTATAGTTCATGAATGCAATAGTCATTTTCTGTTCTTTTTCAAACAATTTTGTTTAGTTTGAAAATGCAATACAATCTTAGATGGAGTTATCTTTAGTAATTCTTAGATTTAAATCAATTAATCTAACATTCAATATTGCATAATATTTTACTTCTATTACTTAACAAACATTCTTTGTAGATATAAATATGAAAATTAAACTGTAAATGTTCTTGAACTTTTACTTTATTAAATTACACAATAGATAATTGCCATTTATTATTTTCTCAATTAGTTGTTATTTAATTATTATAAATCTTTACTAATTTGTAAAGATAAAAGTCTAATATTTAGTATTTTAAAATTGACTAAATTTTGCTTCTTAAAAATCTTTTCTTATTTGAACTATATTAAAAGTCCTAACATTTAAGACTTTCATTTACAATTCGTAGCTTATATATGGAGTCCATTATTTATTAAACTAACTAATTATTCATTATAATATTTCAATATGAAAAAAATAAATTAAAGAGTGTAATTTTGTTATTAATCCGTGAATTTCTTCTTCTTTTAGAAAACTTGTATATTAATAATAATAAAAAATTATAGAAACACAACATATTTTAAGTTGTTTCAATTAATTGGAGTACTCTTGTTATTCCTCTCTTTAGTTAAATCTACACTATTTTTATATTTCAATTTATGTAAAAGTGTTTGACTAAACATATGAATTAAGAGAAGAGAAAAAATTGAGTTGAAATCATCTCATAAAGGATAAAATGAAAAGTATAAAATTAAGTTATTATTAAATATTTAAAGTACGAAACCTCATAGCAAATATCATTCACCTTTTACCTTTTAAAAAATAGAGTTCACACTTGAAAAAATATTTATTTAATTATTTTTCTAATAGTTAGGATTTTAAAATTAACTAAATTTTATGCATTAAATTCTTTCTTATTTGAAATATATAAAAAAAATATTAATATTTTTATATACATATAATGCATGTATTTAAGTGTTCATGTTAAAGTGAGCGATTTCTTTACCTTTCAATTAAATATTATTTCTATGACCTTTTTGTTTAATGAAACAAATATCTGTAACAAATTTGAAGAAAGAATTACTAGATTGGATCAAACTCATAAACATAACTATTTAACAATTTGAAGGTATAATTTTCTTTCTAAATTCTTGCATTGTTACACAAAGATATTTTAAATATTATTTATATTATTTTTATAAATTTATTCTTATTAATAAAGGGAATCTGGCAGGTGGCATTACATAGTACACATAGACTAGTTATATTATAAGTAGGAAGCAAGAAAGGTAAACGTTTAAGAGTAAAATAACCATTGAAAGTTGATGAACCTTATTTCCCTTCAAACTCAATTTAATTCCTACAAAAATATCATACAACTATTGAGTTTTAATATTTAATTTAAATTAATAATTTATAATATATTTTTTATATTGTTTGTTTTTTGTTTTTGGGGTTTTTTTTTTTTTATGAATTTTGAGTTTTTTTAATTTTTTATTTTTTTAATCATTATATATAATGATTAAAGTTTTAATATTTTAAAGAGAGTGTAAAACACTAAAATATGAAGAGCTTAGCCATTTATATTGTCTCTTGATTATTATCAAAAAACGCTAGCTTCTCTTTAAATTCATGGTCATATAACCAGATTTTTAAGGTTCTCAAATTTATCATCGTATGATTATTATCTTCCATAAATGCCCTTATATACACGTTAATTTTATTTTATTTTAAAAATAAAATAAAATTCTTGTATCTACTCAAATTCTTGATTTATTTTCCTTTCAATATTCAAGTTAATTAACAAAACATAAGCATGCACACAAAATGTAAAATTAGAATACAAAAAGTTTGTCAGAAATTCTGTGTGAACACTAAGTAAAAATTTTCTTTGGTTCATGGATTGAAAATGTGTTCCTTAACAATATAAAGTTGTATAACATTATAGAACTTATATAATCTCTTGCATTTACTTTTTGTCTTTTGTTTAAATTTTTTTATGGGTAATGTATATATGTCATCTCCCATTATTGATCATGTATTTTTACACCTCTCTTTTTGAGTACTCCTTGATATTTGATTTTGCATATTTTTATTTTTTAAACATTTATAACAGTGGTAAGATTTCAAGTCACTGGTGAAGATCTTAAAGTCAAGAGTCTAGAGGGAAGATGGTTGTTTAGTAAGATTTCAAGTCACTGGTGAAGATTTTAAAGTCAAGAGTCTAGAGGGAAGATGGTTGTTTAGACTCTTCAATATAAGTTTATATTTATTTATAAAAGAAAAGATAGCTACATTCAACTTCTTAATCTTAAAAGGACGTTTTAGAATGATTGTCAATGTCAAAAGCAAGTACGTTACTACATGAAAAGGTCTCTTTATAAAGCTTAAGTGTAACGACCCGTCCGATCGTTATAGCACCCTAACAACTTAAGCATGGGTAAATTTAAAGCTTTTGCGAGATTGGGTTAAGTCCTCGAATTTAAAGAATTATGTGATGGCAATTTCGAATGGGCTAAGTTCAAATCAGGTGGAACCAAGCGTAGGTCACCGCGACAGACTGTTTCCGCTGTAACGGAACCGCTGTAGCGGGTGACGCGGACCAGAACTCCGCAATTCTATCCAGGTTAGGTTTTGAAAATCTATTTTCATAAGAGGTGTTGAATAAAAACGCCCAGAAACAGAAATTAGAATTTTTAACAAGGAGAGAGAAATAAGAAGATAAGAGGAGGTAAGACTTCACCCTTCGCCACGATAATTTTCCGCAAGAATCGAAACTTAAGACAAGCACACAATCGAGAAATTCTTGACGATAGCTTGGCCCCCAGGTAGTCTATGGCTTACTTACATGTTAGAATTTGATTAGCAAATCGTATATGTGTGTATGCTTGATGTGCCATTGATGAGTAGGGAGAAATTCCATGTTAATCACTATTAGGTAGAATATAATCAGTAGGTATCTATAAGACGAATGTAATCTAAAGAAAATAGGATAGAGGTGACGAAATCACCATAATATGAAATTTCCTGGGTAAGAAGAGTCTTGAACCCAGATTGTTAGATTTTTATCTTAGTTAGAAAATCGTAAGGGCTACCTTTAAACCGTGTGCCCCGAATAAGGGATTGACGTATGGTCATGGGCATGAATGCCGGGTAGTTGATGCACTCGCATGAGTTAATGAAATAGTGAGTTTATTTTGATATGTTTATGTGTTATGATTGTATGGTTCGTGTCGAATTGATTATCGTTACTTGAGTAGGAAGAGTAAATTTACAATAGGAATTGATGAATGAAGTATATGCATAATGGATAAGCTAATTGCGAGGAATCATTACGAGAGGAATCTAGGTGGAAAAGTGATCGAGTACTTCCTGAAGAGTATTGCTACATTGACATTGGAACTGCTGCAGCGAGACCGCGGTGGCAACAGTGATGTCATTGTAGTGAAGACCAATCTCGCGAGTGGGCTTGTTTGCACCACATTTATTGAATTTTGGGCATGAGTGATATAATAAATAACTAATTATAAAAATGGCCTAGGCCATGATTGTGTTATAGCTTGTAATGTGTAATTCTTACTATGTATGTGATTTCTTTAATAAATTAAACTATGATATACTGATCCTGAAATGATGGGTGGAATCCGTGATAACCAAGTGAGGAAATGAGGTGGCATGTGAAATGGAAAAGTGATTCATCGATATGTTGAGAATGAGAGGCTCGTATCCGAGGTGAGTATCCAGACGAGTTTATTAGTATGATCAAGTTAGTGGGTGAATACTTGAATATGAGTGGTTCGTGCCCGAGGTGAGCATCCGGGTGAGCAGTATGAAGAGGTGCACAAACAATTATGACCAAAGGTTCATATGGCTGGGTATACAGTACATGAATTTCTAGAATCTCCTATAGATCATGACTGGAAGGACAAACATAAGGCCCTCTGGTATGTGTGTATAGAGATGCGACGGAGGCGTGCGCCTAGCATATCACCAATGGTATGAATGTGAGACAGAGATTATGCAGGTATGACATAATATACATACGGATGCAATGACAAGATGTACAAATATACAAGTGTGATATGATATATACCGACATGATTCGGGTAAGTCGAGATGTAGACGATACGGTACATGTATGGTACTACATGAAATGATTATGGTGTAGAGACGTAGTATGAAATTCATGAGAGACAGGTATGTACACGTACTTTAATTGTGGAGGGTTTAACTCCATCAATATGGTTTGTTGTTTCCTTTGTGTGTACTTGATTTATTTAATTTAGCATTATGGTTGAATGCTCGATTAATATGGTCATTGTGGGCTATAAAAGGTATCATAACTGAGTTGACAATAGTAGTGCGTTACTAGAAAATCACTGGTTTAACTTTATTATTATCGTGTGGATAAAAAAGTAGAAACAAAATTAAATAGGGTGAGTTAATCACGTGGGTCAGATAATAGGTCATTAAATAATGGAAACGGATTTGGTTAGTGATATTGAAAGTGTTAATGAGGTAGACACACTAATAATGTTTAGATTGGCGGGATGAAAGAGAAAGGATCAGTGGCTACTGCCTAAGTAAGGTAATGCTACAGCGGGCAAGTTGCTGCTGTTGCGGTCAAAGTATCTGCCGCAGCGAGATGAGTGAAACAGAATAGCAGTCGTGATCGCTGGCTAGAGTTGTAGGGTAGATGCATGAATAGTGATGAGTTATAAGAATTAATGAAGTGGTTAATAAACTTATTGGGTTATAAATATAAGTTAGAACCGTGATTAAATTTGAGTAATTCGATTGGATGTTAAATTATATGTTATTACGTGAACTAGTCTTATTTGATCGATGATGCCTATCGGTAAATGTGGTGTACTGATACTACCTTGATACGCCTTTTTAGTGTAGGTTGTGGTAGGTTTGAAGTTTCATGAAGGGCGTGGAGTACTCAGCTTCAGCTTCCATATTCTTACTTCGCAGACGAAGTTGTGTCATTTTATTTTGTCAGTATTCTGTTAGAGATCTTGTACCTGTCTAGACTAGGCCTTGGGGAGGTCATGGTTTGGGAGATGTTATTTTAATTTTTAGAATCATTTTGTATTCAGGCAAGTTAAACAGTCTTGAGTTTATTTTATTTCTTGGTTAAGAAAAAGATTCTCTTATCGAGCTAGAATCGATATAGGTGCCCTCACGACTCGTCCATTGGAGTCGTGAAATTAAGAAAATACCTGTAAAACTCTGAGAAGTTAGCTGGGCAAAGAGAAATGTCAAGTTTTCATGTCTTTTCTCATATCCAAAGAATGAAAACATAATGACCAGTAGTAAATAATTATTTCATCTGTTATAGAAAATGATCAGATTACTAATGTAGTGAAAATCCTAAGCAGCTCGTGGCCATTGATGTACTATCTCTAATTAAACTTGATATCTTTTTATTCTCTTATTTCTCTGATTTGATTTGAAAATTTTGATTGCAAGTACGCAATTTGCTTTCTAATCAAATACTGATAAGAGAGTAAAGTTCTATCAAGAGCATTTGTGGCTACAAAAGCAGAAAAGTCATCATCAAGCAGTCGTCAGAAGAGAAGAAACATAGAAGTGGAGAGGAAGAAAAAAAGAAAAGCTCTTGCAACATAGGACTAGCATGCTACGACAAAATTAGATCAATTCATTTCACTTAATTATTAATATTTTTATTTTCTTTTATTTATTCTTGTTAGTTTCTTTGTATGTAAGTGCTAAGAAAAACACAATACTAATATCCTATTCTTATATTCTTTCAACAAAAATATAATATGAATGAACAAGTTTTATTTCTTAGGAGTAAAATATATGAGTATTCCTTTTTAAAAAGTTTATCTATTTTATTCATTATATTAAATTTTTTTTGGATGTTCACCGTTCATCAGGTTAGCTTTGCAACCTATATTATATGTAATTCTTGCACTGTTTTTCAATAAACATTAAAAATTATTTTATTTCATTTTGTTTAGGTGATCCTGTCAATCACTTTATACTCGATCTTCATCAAAACATGATTAGCAAACTAAAGTTTTAAATCTACACTTGTCACAACTCTATATTAAATTATTTAACGCGGATATACATGCAAAACACGTGTCCATAGACTAGTAAATATATAAGAGAGATATGAAACTTAAAAGAGAAAATACATCAAATTTCTCTGAACTTGTCTACTAAATATATTGCATTTATTTACCCCATTATTTTGTTTGAAGTCTATAAATATCACCTCAAATGCTAATGTGGAAAAAAGAAGAAGAAATAAAGTGCATAATTTTCAAAAGCAAAAGGTGGGGCTGCTGCTATGTGTATTATATAATAAAAATAACAAATAAAAAATAAAAATAACCCCCTACCTTTTCATCCACCCTATCCACACCTATTAATGAAACGTTGTGTCATTCTAAAGGACGATGACCTCTGAGGAACAGTATCCCCGGTGAAACGTTGTGTTAGTCTAGAGGATGATTGACCTCTAAGGGATGATTTTTTTCGGTGAAATATTTTTGAGTGATTGGACCCTACTTACGACTCTCTATCTTTGATTTGTTCTGAGCTAGCATGATTGATTTAATTTTCCCTTAAGCTGGCATGTGTTTACTTTCTTATTTTTCCTTGACCGGCTAAATAATGAGATTGCACTAATTTTGACCTTGAACAATCTAATAGGATTTTTGAACCAAATGGATTGAATTTTATTAATTCTTCATCATTAAAAATTGTGCTAAGTTTCATGATTTACTTTATCACTGGATTTGAACTATTTTATTATAATTGTTTTATTCTAACTATTTTTATTATGATTATTTTGTCTGAACTCTTCACTAAGTATGCAGTACTTAGGCATGCCATAGTTATTTTTGGTGTTGTGTAGGTAACAAGGAGGAGCATGTTCCAGTTTTATCAAACACTTAGGAGGGACTTGCTATTCACCATATTTTTAATGAGCCCACATTTTTGCTCGTAGGTACCATTGGACTTGCCATGCAGTGTGACAATGAAGGNTATTTTTTTGATGTATAAGGTCATACATAGTTGTTACACTCTCCCACATTTTTGCTCGTAGGTACCATTGGACTTGCCATGCAGTGTGACAATGAAGGTGGCATGAGCAGACTTCACTGTCTAAAGTGAAAATCACATTATTTGCCATCCCTTGCATCAATGCAAACTCTTAATCCGTTTAGGATTTGATAAGTTGACTTCTTACACAACCCAAGACTCTATAAATAGATCTTTTGACAAGAATAAAAGAGTTCGTTGACTTTTTGGAGATATACCTAGGACAAAGGATGAACTTCTTCAGGTTTATTTTTTTATTTTATTTATTTTAATTAACCATTGTAATCTCATGAACTCTTACATGTTTGTACAAATCATGAGTAGCTAGAGCCATCAAAATGGGTTTGGCCCTTAGGGCTAGCCCAATCCAGCTCGCTATTAGGGTAGGGTTGGATTAAGATTTTTTAAGCCCATTTAAACTGAGGCTTATAAGCCCAGCCCAAGTCAGCCCGCTAGCCCTTGAGGCTTGACCGAGGCTGGGCCGAGGCCGGCCCTTGGGCTAAAAGACTATTTAATTTAAATTAAAATTTAAAAGAATATTGTGAAAAAAAAATTAAAAACTAAGAATATTGATTACCGAATAAGTCTTAATACCTCACACAATACTGTACTCATTTAACATTAAATTTCTAATATTAAAATCTCTACTCATCAACTATAAAAATTACATTCATCATGAAAATGTTTAAACACTTGTTGCAACTCAAAATCGGTTGCACGACTTTACCCAAATTCAAAGTGATAATATTTTTAAGTGAATTTAAAAATTATTAATTTTGATATATAGTTACTTGATAATGTTTAACTAATTAACTTTGCATATGAATATAGACGAAAATGAAGATGCTAATTAAGATAATTTTATCAGTCGATTCAAATATACTTGACGATGTGTGGATATGGAATATGTTTTAAGTTATCGTAGAATTATGTAATTTAATATAATCATTTGTCAGAAATGTTAACAAACTATCATACTTATAAGTTTAAATGTATATTAAAAAGAATTTTTCTTATAAAAAAAGGATCGAAAAAAATGAAGGGCTAGCCTGCCCCAACCCGCGGACCTTTTAGGGCTGGGTTGAGCGGACCATTTTAAGGCCCTTTAAAATGAAGAGCCGATCCTTCCTAACCCATCAAATTTCTTGGCCCGCGAGACTTAGGTTGGACTGGCCATTTTGATAGCTCTATGAGTAGCTAAACTTCTTCATTCTAAGATTTTGGCAAAAAGATAAAGATTGATATTTGAGAATTTGTTTATGCTTAATTAACTCTTCCATGATTGAGTTTTTTATTTCTTCTTATTTTAATTATTTATCAGATTGATCACCTTGTAAATACTACTTGTGACTCATTAATTGAACTCAAAAAGAGAATCACGAGGGTAATAAGGAGAAGTAGAGCGGGTTCGTGAACCTTATCAAGAAAGAGAATCGATTAGCTACTGAGGATATGAATATACTCTGTACCCCTGCTTAGTTGATACAAACAAAGGCTCACATGCACTTTAGTATTATCTGACGACCATAGAAATATAAGCATTAGGGATAGTCAAGCAGTCTTTGAATTATAAAAAAGATGTTCAGCGAAGTAATAATAACATGCACCTAGTAACCAAGGAGAGTAGTTAAGTGTAACAATTTTGATAACTCAATCATATTATAAAACAACCAGACCTTGAATTTTAATCTCCATTGAACAAAACCAATAACAATTTCATGCTTGTTATTTTGAGTTTGTAGCTTTGAATTATAAGAAAAACAATAATCTCAAAAGATAAACTATTTGTTTAGAATAGTAAAATAAGAATTTAAACTAGAATAATTAATATGACAAGTCTCTGTGGGTACAATATCTGGACTTCACTAACCTATATTACTTGACGATCGTGTGCGCTTGCGTCTGCATTTGGGGGAATTATGTTCTTGGTGCCGTTGTCATGGACTTGGACAAGATTTATTTTTTTTAGTTTGGATTATTATTACACTAAGTATTTATTTGTTTGCTTTTTTTGTGCATCTCAGGTTTTTGCTCAGTGTATGCCAGTTAAAGAAGTCAAGAAAATTTCTTGACCTCATTTGATCCAGATATAGAATAAATTTTCCACTGACTAGCATTGATGGCAGAAAACCATAAATGAGACCCTACTAACAACAGGAAGGTTCCTCGAGCCCTTAGTAATGCACAAGTGCGTGTCCTTATCTTGAATTTCACCAAGCCCAGCTTGAAAATGCTTCTAAGGAGATTGTTAAGCCTACACTTACAAGGAATTTTATGCTCAAGGAGGGAACAATGCAACTGGTGCAAAATACGTGCTAGTATCAGGGTAAGCCTTAGGGGATCTACATTGGCACTTAAAGACATTCGTTGAGTTGAGCGAGAACTTTCATGATTAGAATATCTCATATGAATATGTGAAACTCACTTTTTAACCCTTTATATTGATTGAGGAAGTCAAAGAGTGGCTGTTGAATGAGCTTGCAAGATCGATCACTTCTTGGAGATCCTTGCAGGTAAGTTTATAAACAATTTTTTTTTCATCTAGGAGAACAAAGGAGATGAGAGGTGAGATCTCAGGATTTATTCAGAAGGATGGAGAATCCCTTGCTCATTCATAGGAAAGATACAAGAGTTACTTGTGGGATTGCTTGCATCACATGTAGTCAAAGGAGATAATTGGCCACAACTTCACAGAGGGATTAAGGACATAATCAAAATATTGCTTGATGAAATAGCTTAGGGACAAATTGTCCAAGAGTTACAATGAGATTAAATCCTTGTTGAATCTTATATCTTCAAAAAGCCAAGATTACCAAGAACTAAGTAGAGGGTTTGTGGCACAAAAGGCTCCTAGAAAATTAGAAGTTGATTGGGTGGTTGCTATATGATCTGACATAAGCTTACTGGTGAATGCTATAAACAAGTTGGTACTACACCAAACATGAGCCAAGTACAATAGGTCCAATAGGAACAACCATCATAGCCATCATGTGAGGCTTGTGGAGAAAATCAAGTTTATTTAGGTTGCTCTTTTAAATCCTGAGTCTTATTTTGTGGGCCAACAATACTGCAGTGGCGATATCAAGGTAACAACGATAATCAGGGCTACAGAAACACGGAAAACCCATCTTTAGGTGGTAATTAGAATTTTCAAAGGCTATAGAATAACTTTCAGCGACCTCAGGGTCAACATCCTAGTAGCTCATTGGAAGAGACTATGAAACAGTGGATGGGCAAGCAGATATAGATAGTGAACAAGATGCAGAAGTCTATTCACGAGCTTGAGTGCCAAATGCATCAGATGGCCATGGAATAAACAAATGGACCTCAAGGAGCACTGCCTAAAAATATAGAGAAAAATCTTAAGGAGAATGTTAGTGTAATTTCCCCACGAAATGGAAGAGAATTAGGGGAAGCACCACAAAGAGGCAAGATGTCAGTTATAGAATTTGAGCAAGAACAAAGCACAAAGCTGAAGCAAAATATTGTTGATTCGGTTAGTGAGAAACCTATAGTTGTGAAAGCCAAACCACCTTTGGCCTTTCCTCAATGATTTCGGACGCAAAAAAATAGACTCAGCATGTAAGGGCTTTTCGGAGAATCTAAAGGTACATGTAAACATACCATTAATGGAGCTATTATAGGAGGTCCTGAGATATATGCTAAGCATTTGAAAGACATTTTTTCTAATAAAAGGTACCTAGCTGAGTTTGAAACTATAACAATCACTAAGGAATGTAGCTCACGAGTCATAAGAAAAATACCTCAGCAATTGAAGGATCCTAGTAGTTTCATTATCCCTCTTATCATTAGGAATCGTGAGGTGGGCTTGACATTGAGTGATCTTGGTGAAAGCATAAATTTGATGCCCATATCATTTTCTAAACTCTGAGTTTTGGTGAGCCATGCCCAAATACTATGACGCTGCATCCGATAGGCAAATCCTTGACATACCCAGACGGTATCATAAAATACGTTCTCATAAAAGTGGGACTATTTATTCCCCTAGTGGTTTTTATTATTCTTGACTATGAGGATAATAAGGCAGTTCCTATTATTCAGGGTGGAGGATTTTTGGCCACCCTAGATGTTGTGACTAAGTAAAATCTGGAAAAATATCCAAGACATTTGATGGTGAAGAAGCAGTTTTTGATGTGTTCAAAGCCTCTAAACTATCAACACATTATCGAAGTTGAAAGCAATTACAATAGTAGAACCTTAGATGTATGATGCCTCGTTAGACCATTTTCTGTCGCACAAAGACCCATTAGAAAGAGCGCTCATTTATGGTGAGGAGTTGATCTACGATGTAGAGATTGACGAGTGTCTAAATATTTAGACATCACTTGTGCCTATATAAAAGGGGATGTGACATTTGAGAAACTTGATAGACCTTCAACATGGAAAAATCCGAAATCCTCTATTGAGGAGGCTCTAGTGCTTGATCTCAAACCTTTACCTTCTCATATGTTTTATACATATTTAGGCGGTAATAACACACTGCTTGTACTCCTATCTTCTTTGTTATCTGATGTGCAGGTTGAAAAAGTACTGAGGGTGCTGCGAGATAGAATCAAGGCAATTGGATAGATTATAGCAGATATTAGAGGCATCAACAACTCATTCCATATGCACAAAATTTATTAGAAACAAGTGCAAAACCCAATATAAAACATCAATAAAGGTTAAACCCAATCATGAAGGAAGTTGTCAAGAAAGAGGTAATCTAGTGGCTTGACGCCAGTGTAATCTACCTCATCACATATAGTCACTAGGTGAGCTCAGTTCAATATGTCTGAAATAAAGAGGGATAATTATGGTGCTAAATGATAGAGATGAGCTGGTACATTAGAGGACTGTGACAAGTTGGAGGATTTGGATTGACTATCATAAACTGAACATAGTCACGAGGAAGGATCATTATCCATTATCATTCATAGATCAGATGCTAGATAGATTAGCGGGACATGATTTTTATTATTCCTTGTATGGTTATTTCGGCTAACCAGATCATGATAGCATCGGAGGATCAAGAGAAAACTATATCCACATGTCTTTTTTTTTACATTCATATGTCTATATGCACCTTTGCATTTTGAGGGATGCCTTTGATTTATGTAATTCTACAGGAACCTTCCAAATATATATGATGATCATTTTCATAGATATGGTGGAATAATATATCAAAGTATTCATGGATGACTTCTCGGTATTTGCCGACTCATCAATGATTGTTTGATGCATCTAGATGTTGTGATATCTAAATGTGTGGAGACAAATCTCATGTTAAATTAGGGAAAATGCCACTTCATGGTGTGTGAAGGAATTATTTTAAGGCATAATATCTCCAAAGCGAGGATTGAGGTAGACAGAGCAAAGATAGAAGCAATTGAGAAACTATGACCACCCTTGTTTGTGAAAGGGGTGTGTAGTTTTCTAGGACACCAAGCTTCTATAGACGTTTCATTAGGATTTCTCAAATATTGCCAGTACTATGTGCAGATTATTGGAAAAAGAGGTAAAGTTCTTATTTGATGATACCTGTCTGCAGGTGTTTGACAGGTTGAAAGAGAAGTTGGTGTAAGCACCAATTATTATAGCACCTCTAGTCATTACCATTTATAGTGATGTGTGATGCCAATGACTTTGCAGTTGGAGCTATGTTGGGATAAAACAGATATAAGAGATTTCATCCCATTATTACGCAAGTAAGACATTCGATGCGACATACAAAAACTACACAGTCACGGAAAAAGAGTTACTAGCAGTGGCCTATGCCTTTGACAAATTCTGGACTTCCTTGATAGGGACCAAGGTGATTGTGTACATCAACAATACAATAGTTTGGAACTTGTTTGCAAAGAAGGATGCAAAGACAATGCTCATTCGATGGATCTTACTGCTGTAGGAATTTGATATAGAAATCAGAGATAGAAAAGGTACAAAAAAAAATATCAAGTGGCCGATCACTTGCTTAGATTAGAGGATTGAAAACATGTTGATAAAGATATGGAGATCATAGAAACGTTCCCTAATGAGCAGCTCTTTGCAGTGCAAGCACCTGAAGTACCATAGTTTGCTAACATAGTGAATTTTCTAGTAAGTGAAATATGCCCTCTAGGTGCTACTCAAGAAAGTAAGAGGAGGCTTCGCATGATAAAAGATTTTATGTATGGGACAAGCGTTGCTTATACAAGATAGGTCTAGATAGTGTGCTCCTGAATAAGAGGTGCATGAAATCCTCGAAAGTTATCATTTTTCCTCCTATGGGGACACCACAATAGCGATAGGACAACAACTAAAATCCTCTAATTTGGATTTTATTGGTCAACCTTGTTCAAAGATACACACGCTTTTGTCAAAGCATGTGATAGCTGCCATAGAACAGGTAACATCCCGAGGCGATATGAGATGCCCTAGAAAGGCATTGTAGAAATTGAAATTGTTTGATTGTTGGGGCATTGACTTCATGAGTCCATTCATACCATCCAAGGGAAATTGATACATTCTAGTGGCAGTTAATTATGTGTCAAAATGGGTAGAGGTAATACCACTCCAACAAATGATGCTAATGTGGTGGCCGAATTTTAAAGAAGAAGATATTCACCCGTTTTGGGACTTCGAGAGCCATCATTAGTGATGAAGGTATGTATTTCTGTAACAGAATTTATAATTACCTGCTAGCAAAATATAATGTGAAGCACATAGTGGCTATAACATATCATTCATAGACTAGTGGACAGGTGGAGGTGTCTAATTGAGAGATCAAGAGGATTCTCAAAAAGACAGTGAGCATTAACATAAAGGACTAGTTAGACAATCCATATGACACGCTTTGGGCCTATAAAACTGTTTACAAAACCCTTATTACAACCTCTCCGTATAGGTTAGTGTTCAGGAAAGCATGTCATTTAACTATCAAACTTGAGCACATAACGTATTGGACAACCCAAAAGTTGAATATGGATATGGAGGAAACTGGGAAGAAAAGATTGTTAGTTTCATGAGCTTGATGAGTTTTGCCTAAATGCATGTGAGAATGCTAAGCTCTATAAAGAACGAACCAAGAAGTGGCACGACAAGCATAAGATAGAGGCCTGGTCCATGAGAGGTTGGTATGCAAGAGAGTTGTCACGCCCCATTTTTCTCACAAAACATGGGCCAGTACATGTGACAACTCTTGAAGGATTAATTAAATTGAAGAGTCGCCACCTAACGATTTGTGGTGCATTAGGGCACCTCACTAAACTAATTTACACGAAAATCTGTTTGAATAGACTACGTCACCAAATTTGGGCAAGGGTTCAAATTACCTCGAAAGGAAGGTGTTAGGCACCTCTCGAGGTCCATAAATATGATTCTCGACCGGATTCATTAATATATGCGAAAATTAACTAGTGATCAAAAGCAAAATTTATTTTAACCTATTTTATTTAAACTTAAACTAAACAACTAAGTTTAATTTGAATCAAAACTATGCGTTAAAAAATAGAGTATTAGACAAGTGAGAAGAAAGAAATTTTCAAGACACCATATGCTTTTAGAGATTATTACGATTTTAAAATAATTACAATATACAAATAATTGCTAAAAGAGGAGTTATGATAAATTTTATATAATGATATATTAAAGAACAGAGAAGACAAATAAGATAAGCAAGAATAAAGGGTAATTGGACAGAAATATTAAATATTACAATTTCAATAATTCATACAAATAAAAGCATTGACAAATGAAATAAAAGAAAACATATCGATCAAATAAATAAATTTTAAAGGAATTGGACCGAACATCGAAGAGGCGCCTATGTGTCCCTGATAGGAATTAGGTAAAACGTAGTTCTACATTTAAAAGGGGGGTTATGTTAACCTAATGGAATCACCCCGTGGAACTTAAATAATACTTTGCAATGATTTAAATTGCTCGTATTATCCAGCAAGCACAAACTATCATTTTCCATCTAGCTACCTAATTAGTTAATTATTAATCCTAAAGCACTCTAGGCAAAGGAAAACTAATGCCCTAAATATTTGCATACTCGTCCCAAACTTAATATCCAAGAGGCATTTGGACTACTATTTTTTATTTTGGGGTCTAAAAACTCTTAAGGCCTTTAAAAGAGCGATTAAACGTCAAGCAAAAAATAAAGAATAATTTAAAACAGTTAGCATACAAGGTTTCACATAAGCCTCCATTAAATAAGTGATCAAGTATGCTTCAAAATAATTCTAAATTAAATCCTATAGACATGGTTTCTAATGAACATAATCAAATTTGTGATTATCTTATAGACATGATTTTAAATTAGTGCAAGCAAACTAACATGTAGTAGATTATATTGTAGTTATAGCTAACTCGAATAAATTATTGTGAATCTTAATTCCTATAGGCATAGTTTCTAACGTGTACAAATCAAAGATTGCTAATCATAGAGGCAGATTAGTGATGTAAATCCTACATACAAAAAGAAATAGGTTACAGATTTTGATTATTAATTTCTTATAGACATTGTATCTACACTCTAACAT
>JACEIK010001146.1:171735-183075 GCA_018107945.1 Datura stramonium
TGTTTTATGTTATTATGTTGTATTCAGAATAAAAGTTAGTAAAGCAATATCAGACAGTCAGATAATATTCTAGATACAGTATAGCTCAGTATGAGAATCATTTTAATGCAGAAAAGAGATTCAGAATGGAATATCAAAACATGGATAGTATTTTTTTCAAATCGAACATGCTTGCTATATGTGATTATTGTTTATTGAGACCTGTTTGTGCTATGAGGGCACCCTTAGAGCTTCCTTGCCGCCCCAGGGTTAATAGTACAAATACGTCACTCCAAGGAGTGGCATGCCGTCTGCAGTAGGACGAAGATGGGATGTAGCATTCCCCATATCAGGCTGATCAACATAGCATTATAGCTTACCCTGTCGAGCGCTTGCCGCCAGGGGGAAGATTACAGATACAGATACAGATACAGATTACAATTTACAATTACAGGAGTCCTCTGGACTCAGATACAATTATAGTCAGGGGCCTAGAGAGCCCAAGCTGCATACCCAGGGGCCCGGTGGAGGTGCTCACAGTTAGCAGGCGAGTGGAGTGATTTACTTTTGGATGTTTTGACTCGGATAGGGGTATATAGATTGTGTGTTGGTTGGCACCTTCCGGCTTATGGGGGCTGGTATAGGTCCTTGTACGTTATATATGTATATATATGTTATTTATTAGCTGATAGATAGCAGGTTGCCACGTCGACAGGTATGCTTCTACCTTACCTTCAGTACAGATAAGCTTATTTCAGATCCCGCCAGCCCAGACAGTTTCAGCTACTTTCTGCTATTTAGAACTGCCAGTATTATTGCTTATATTCAGTTATGCTCAGTTTGCTTTACATACTCGGTACCAGTGGTACTGACGCCCATTTGGGGTGCTGCATTACTTGCCTGCAGGTACTCATAGACGAGGAGCCGATCCCTCATGATTCCAGCCAGCTCATAAAGTCATCAACTCCTGTCATCCGGAGCTAGACAGCTAGAGGTCTATTTCCTTTCTTTTGTTGTACAGTACGGGTAGGCCGGCGCCCTGTCCCGACCATCTTATCAGTATTCTTAGAGGCTTGCAGACTGTATATATCTCCCTGTGGTTAGTTGTGCCGGTCGTGTGAGGCCGTGCGTATGTTTAGTTGTTTATGTTGGCCGTGTGGGGCCTTATTCAATTAGTAGTTGGTGACCTTGCCGGTCACATAGTAGTTTAGCTTCTGATTCAGTTCTCAGTGAAAACTAGTCAGCATGGTGGCCTTGTCGGCCCGCATAGGCTCCCTTATATTGATACGATTCTGGTTAGTTGTTGTTGTTGAGCAGGTGGCTATAGGCCTAGTCGGTCAAGGGCTGTATTTACAGCCGTTATATAGCTCGTTGATTCCGTGAATCAGAGTTAGAGCCAGTCAGGCACCAGAAGTGCTTGGGCTCAGGAGTCTAGCAGTTCAGGTCCTAGTAGGGCACCAGGTGCCAGTCATACTCTCCAAGGCGGGGCGTGACAATTTGCCTTGCGACGCTCCGACTTAGCGCTTGTACGGTCTCTCCCCGGGCCCTTTTCTCACACGTATGACATTCTTAAACTCTTAACCAACATGCGAATAGGCCAATTAAGTGTCAAGAACTTACGGAGTGTAACAGACATCGATGACACCTTTGCACATATTAGATACAATTCGTCTCCATAGTCAACCAAAAGTAGCCGGCTCTCAAAATCTTCTTTGCCAAAAGGAAACCATTCATGTGAGGCCCACAAGTTCCAGCGTGGATCTCCTCAATCAAATTTATTGCCTCCTTAGTATCCACACATCTTAGCAATCCTAAATCCGGGGTCCTCCTATAAAGGATTTCTTCGTTTAGGAAAACTGGTTAGCTAGCCTCTGAACCGTGCATTTTTGGACACTTGCAGCATGCTCAGGATAACTCCCATTCTTTAGATACCCTTTGATGTCAGCGTACCACGACTCACTGTCTGACTCTTTTTCAACATAAAAACAATAAGTGGGTTGCTTATGCATATGGATGGGAATAGGATCAATGTAGTTCTTATTGGGGTGCTGGATCATCGAGGACAATGTAGCCAAAGCATCTGCAAATTCATTCTGCGCTCAGGGAACATGACGGAACTCAATCTTGACAAACCTCTTACACAACTCTTGCACGCAATGCAGATAGGACAAGATCTCTGTGTTTTTCGCAGACCATTCTCCTCTTACTTGATGCATCAACAAATCTGAGTCTCCAATTACTAATATTGACTGCACGTTCATGTCGAATTCCAGTCAAATACCCAAGATGCAAGCTTCATATTCGGCCATGTTGTTAGTGTAGGGAAATCAATGCTTAGATGATACAGGGTAACACTGTCCAATCACTGACACCAATACAATTCCAATACCTACTCCTTTGAAATTGGCGGCGCCATCAAAGAACAACCTCCAACCGTCATACTCTTCAGCAATATCTTTGCCTATGAATGCTACCTCTTTGTCGGGAAAGTACGTCTTCAGAGGTTCATACTCAATGTCCACAGGATTTTCTGATAGATGATTTGCAAGGGCCTGCCCTTTTATCACTTTTTGTATGACATAGACAATGTCAAACTCACTTAACAATATCTGCCATTTAGCTAGCTTTCCTGTCGGCATGGGCGTTTGGAAGATGTACTTCAGCGGATCCATTCTGGAGATTAGATAGGTCGTGCAAGCAGACAAATAATGCCTCAGTTTTTGAGCAACCCAAGTCAAAGCGCAACACGTCATCTCAAGAAATGTATATAGAGCTTCATACGGTGTGAACTTCTTGCTCAAATAATATTTTGCTTTCTCTTTCCTCCCTATCTCATCATGTTGCCCCAAAACACAACCAAAGGCATTTTCTAGCATGGACAAATACAAAAGTAGAGGTCTTCCCTGTTCTGGTAGGACTAAAATCGGAGGCTTTGATAGATAATCATTGATTCTATCAAAAGCTTGTTGACATTCGGTAGTCCACTCTGTAGCGACACTTTTTTAAGCAACTTGAAAAATAGGCTCACATATAACTGTTGATTGGGCAATGAAACGGCTGATGTAGTTGAGTCGCACCAAAAAGCTCATGACTTCCTTCTTTCTCTTTAGCGGTGGGAGCTCTTGGATGGATTTGATCTCAGTTAGATCTAGCTCAATACCCCAATGGCTAACAATAAATCCCAATAATTTCCCCGCGGGAACACCAAATGCACACTTTGCCGTATTCAGCTTCAGATTATACTTCCGCAATTTGTTAAAGAACTTTCTGAGGTCAGCCAAATGATCTAAACTTTTCTTTGATTTGATGATGACATCATCCATATAAACCTCAATTTCCTTATGGATCATGTCTTGGAAGATAGTGGCCATGGCCCTCATGTAGGTAGCTCCAACAATTTTCAACCTGAATGGCATCACCTTGTAGGAATATACGCCCCATGGCTAAAGAAAAGCAGTTTTCTCATCATCTTCATCATGTATTCCAATCTGATGATAACCAGCGAAACAATCTATGAACGACTGCATCTCATGCTTGACCCAGTTATCAATGAGGATGTGGATGTTCGGCAGCAGAAAGTCATCTTTAGGGTTGGCTTTGTTGAGGTCTCTATAATCCATACAAACTCTGACCTTTCTATCTTTCTTTGGCACCGACACGATATTGGCTAACCAAGTAGGATACTCCACCACTTTAAGGATTCCAGCGTCAATCTGCTTAGCCACTTCCTCCTTGATTTTCAGACTCATGTCAGGTTTGTACTTCCTCGGCTTTTGCTTGACAGGAGGATATGCTGGATCAGTAGGCAACCTATGTGCTACTATGGAATGGATGAGTCTTGTCATGTATGCATAAGACCAGGCAAATACGTCCTTGTATTCTTTCAAAAACTCAATATATTCCCCAATCTCATCTTTCGGCAAATGAGTGCTGATTCGGGTCTCTTTGGGCGACTTTACATCTTTCAAGATTACCACCTCTATTTTTGATAGATTTGCTTTGGGTTTATCCTCAAACTCCTTTATTTCTCTGACAATTTCAGCTGGTACCTCATCCTCTTCTTCTTCTAATGAATTGCCTATGTTATGTCGTATGGTTTCATTACAAGCCATGGCCTCATATTCAACACGTTTAGTATTAGAAGTGCTGAAAACATAAGTAAAAACAAATCAATATATGAAAGGGAAATAATTTTATAAATTGAAAAGCTTGCTCAAAATTTTGACATAATATTCAAGAGAATTTAACGACTTTAAAAACTAAATATTTTATTTCCAAATAATAAAACTGATCCTTTTAATCTACCCAGATGTACGGCGAGCTCTGGATAGAGTGGTTGTCTAGAGTCCTCTTTGAACTCTAGCTTCCTGTAGTGGGGCCCCTCCTTCCTCCTCACCAATAATAGCATGACAACTTTCCTCATTCGACTCCTCCAAGAACAGATTCCTCAGACTGAGCAGCACAACATCTTCTTCGGCCCGTTTGATATCCAGAAAACCATCAGACATGAAAGTTTGCTGTAGCGAAGGCAATAGGTTTGGAAACAAGAAATTTTTATTCCCCAGAGGGTACTCCCAATCCTTCAGTTCCTTGGTAGTGGGTTGGTACCCTAATCCAAAAGTGTTTTCTTGTGTCGCCACATGCATAGGTTCCACCATCCCTTGTAATCTGACCCCAAGGCCCCTGCCTAGTTTGAATACTAACCACAACAGCATACTCAGAACTTTGTCACTCCACCATCTTCCTCCTTCAATGACACCAACAAGCTCTAGAGTGTGAAAACTCTCCACATCTAAACCTCTTCTCCCTTTAATGGCCGAGATAACAGGAGCTGCGTAAATAGGACGACATTTGTCCCCATAGACCATGACCTCTTGGTGATCCCACTCAAACTTTAAGCATTGATGCAAAGTTTAAGGAACTTCTCCTGCGACATGTATCCATGGTTGTCCCAATAACAAATTATATGAAGTTGGGATGTCCATGACTTGGAATGTGATGGTAAACGTGGTAGGGCCAACCAGTATATCTAGATCAATTTCCCCCACGGTATCCCTTTGCGACCCATCAAAAGCTTTGACATTCATCTTCCATAACTTGATTCGAGCGAGATCAACTTTCATACGGGTCAAAGTGTTCAGGGGCAAATGTTTAAGCCAGAACCCAGGTCGATCAATACTTTCGTGATGAATTTATCTGTGTGCTGCATCTTCGTATGTAGTGCTTTGTTATGAGCCACACCTTCTATAGGTAATTCATCTTCGTGGAACGAAATCTTTTGGGCTTCAAAGACTTGACCCACCATGTGGGCCACTTCGTTGCTGGATAAACTTGCATCATAGCCTTTTGGTGTTGATCAGAGCTTTGCAAAAGGGATGAAATGGAAATCTAGGTCGGGGTCTTGCTCAACTGCTCTATCACAGAGTATTCTTTTGCCTGTACTTTCTTTCAAACACCATGATCTTCAACCTCCGCCACTGTTTGTTTCCCTTTTTTGTTTCCTTGAGCCAGAGTATCGGGAGTGTATATCTGTCCAGACCGAGTCACTCCTTATGCTGCATCTGCTTCTAGCACTTTTGTTCCTCGTGGGGTATTCTCCTCGTAGCTCCAAGGCACCATCTTGTAAGAGTCGGAGCATCTCTTACCACTGTAAATGGATGTCTTGGTGAAGCTATCTCAACCTCGAATGGAAGACATCTCTGCACTGCTATAGATGGGCTTGAAGAAGAACCTGCTCTGTGCTCGATGACCCCAATGGTATTCGATAAATCTTCACCCTCATCACAAGGAACCATGTTTACATAGTGGTTCGGCTGAGGATTGCTCGTCACGTTCGGTGTCAGGTCTTTGAGGTGATTGACTTTTGTATCAATCAACTTTTGTATCTTGTCCTTCAACGATCTACAGGACTCTGTGGTATGCCCCCTCATGCTCGAATGGTACATGCACACTTTGTTATAGTCGTACCATTTGGCTTGAGTATCGACCGAAAGGGCAGAGATAGGCTCAATGTAACCAACTTCTTTCAATCATACATACAGTTGAGCGATTGGTTCTGCTAGCGAGGTATAGGTTTTTGTCGGCTTTCTTTCGAAGTGGGCCCTAGGCCTCTGGCTTGATGAGGGAGAAGGTTGTGGATAAGAAGGTTGTATGCTATAGATGGGGTATGTGGGGGCTTGGTAATGCGAAGGAGGGGTTTGGAAATGGGTTGGAGAGGGAGTTTGATAT
This sequence comes from Datura stramonium, assembly GCA_018107945.1. Lineage (NCBI taxonomy): Eukaryota > Viridiplantae > Streptophyta > Magnoliopsida > Solanales > Solanaceae > Datura > Datura stramonium. Next base: position 177,943 of record JACEIK010001146.1, read on the forward strand.
TGTGCTTGGTAAGAATGGGGAGTTTGGTATTGTGGTGGTGGAGCTTGGTAGTGAGGTAGGGGAGCTTGATATTATGGAGGTGGAGTTTGGTATGTGGGGTTGGACTTTGGTAGTATGGGGGTGGAGTATGGGGTCTATAAACATAATTCTTCAGCCCTTTGGCCATCATAACTGTGCCGACTTCTTTCTTCTTGCGGCTTTCTGAAATATCTCTAGATTGCAAGGCTTTGTTAGCAGCTTGCAATGCATTCCAGTTGATAATGGTACCATCCTTGATACCTTCTTCGATCTTCTTGCCCAATTTGATGATCCCGACAAAGCTTTTCTCACTGACCAACATTAGGCTATCGTAAACTTGTGGATCTAGAGTTCGCATCAAAATATCTTTCATCTGTACCTCCTCCATTGGGGGTCGTACTCTGGCTGCCTCAGTCCTCCAACAAGTTGAAAATTCTCTGAAAGTTTCGGTGGGCTTTCTCTTCAAATTTTGGATATAATGCAAGTCAGGTGCATTCTCTGTATTGAACCCAAAATGCTCCACAAAAGCTGTGGCCATCTCTGCCCAGGTAAATCAATTCTTCGAGTTCTGCTCTACGTACCAGCTAAGAGCATCATCGGTCAAACTTCTCATGAAGAGTTTCATCCTTATCTTCTCATTTCGTTCCACTCCTACTAGCTTATCACAATACAATCTCAGGTGGGCCCTTCGATCACCAGCCCCAGTAAGCAATTCAAACTTAGGAGGTTTGTACCCCTCCGGTAGCTTGAAATCAGGGTGTATGCATAGGTCTTCATAATCTAGACCCGTTATTCCATTGGTGCCTTCAACACTTTGTAGTCCACTATTCATATTCTTTAACTCTTCTGCTAGAGTCTCAACCAGCCCATCCTTCTCTGAAGGCTCAGATTCCTCCAGATGGTGAGTCATAGGTGTCGTCTCCACATAGATTGGGTTGATATGGGTGCGGGCATACGCCGTATTTAAGTTTGCCGGGGAAGGTATTTCTTTAGCTGGTGATGGATAGTGGGAGGTAATTGGAGCTTGTGGGTTTGGATATATGTATGGTGGGTATTGATAATGTTGAGGGGGAGTGTGATGGGAATCTTGAGGTGGAGCTGCGGATTGGGATGTCATAGGAATGCTTGCTGACTTTTTTGAGGTGGAGGCGTCAACTTGAACCCCGAATGATGCTGCCTGATTGCTTAGACTGCAAATCTGGGTTAGTTCTTCCTGAAGTTCAAAAATTTTCTGTTTGAGCCTCATTATCACCTCGTTATATCCTGGAGGGTAGACCCCTTTGAAATTTTCTATTTAATCCCTAGATGTACTATTACCACTCTTATCTGTGGTGCTGTGGTGTTCGTCCATCTTATTCTTCCCTCTGTTGTTGCGGCTAGGAACGGGAGGAGGAGAAGGAGGAGCCCCTTTGGACCTTGTATAATAGGCCAGATCACATAGATCAACCTTTAGCAAAGGGAAAAATAAGACAAGCAACAAACAAAGCCAAAGTTAGTAAGAGAGGTTAGAAGTAAAGACTGAATAAATAAACACATTGACGCATTTTCTAATTTTGGAGCCTCTTTTGTGCCAGAGGTAGGCCTAACGAATTTGAGATATAAATATGCAATTAAGTATTTTCATTTTGCTCCCAAAATAAACCCAAGAGGCAATAAAACTTTCATTAAGATTGTTGCAAATACAAGAAGATGACTAAAGAAAAGAACATTAAATTAAATCTTTAACACTTCTTCGTCGGGTTTCGCTCTCTTCGGGTCCTTCAACACTTTATCAAAATGATACCAACTAGACAGGAGATAAGCCAGTGCTCGATTATCTCCCAAGTCTTCCCCGCTCAAACATTCTTCCCCATGTTTGCTGAATTCATTGCGTAACTCTTGTATCCTTTCTTTTAAACCTAAAGCGCGTTCTTTCCAATACTCAAACTCTTTACCCATCTCAACAATTTCTTTGACATTGTTGTCGTGTAGTTGTCGATGGCAGGACTCAGAATCTTGAACCTTTCTCTTCAGGTGACGATAGAGGGTTTGTGCATGTGCCTCTTTGTCGGCTACCTTTTTGCCTCGTTTGAGGCTTCTTACAGCCTCACGTGCTAAATCTGCATGTAACCACTCAATGTAGACAACCACGCAGCCTGTTTGGTACCTGTCCACTTTAATGCTTTTCCCATCAAGGATCATTTTCTTCATCTAGATCTTGGCTAGGTAGGTGGCATTGGGAATCTTGTCATCCTCATAATCTACCCGATGAACACTCATATATCAGTAACACTGGGTATGATTTGTTTTCTCCCTGCTTGTCTCATCACTCTCATTGGGGCGTAAGGCTGAAGGCCATGAAGTCCAATCAAGATGATATAACAATGATATTTGATGTATGTCACAAAGTCTGAACTAGGGAACCAATCAAACATCCATTGCACCGAATCTTCTGTCAAGGTGCTCAATATCTGCCCCCACTTCTCCATCTCGTTATACCTTTTAATCTTCTTGACCCCTATGGTGACTCTAGTTTCATGGCAACAATGTGATCAGTTTCAGTGGGTTTGGGTAATGCTAATCTACCCCTAACCTTTTGCAGATGTTCAATCAACCACATCGGCAGTAACAAGTTGCAACCTTCAAAATGTTTGGCCCCTTCTTTGCATTTCCCCAAGGCTCGATAAATATCTGCTACAATCAGGGACAATGGTACACGACCCTTTATCAACACCATTGCATAAAGCGTGGGCAACCAGAACAAGACGAATGTGTATGTCCTCCTCAACTCCTCGTGGGAAGACCATCAATCCCAAGAAATAAACTATGAATGCGAATATTCTCTTGCTAACCCACGAGTTAGGATCTGAACTCTCAACTTCATAAGTAGTCCGAGCCACATTGTGACCAAATCTGTCATACAAACAGGAACCTGGGATTCTGCCTTTTACAACATAGGCCACAAGATGTTTCCCTTGTAATCCCAACTTATCTTGAATGTTCCAGATTGTAACTCTTAGGTATGATAACTTCAGCCCTTTGGCCATTTTCTATTTCTCCAACGCAGACTAACATTTTCCACATAACCTCTAATTTCCTTTAAAAGTGGGGTCATCACAACCTCGCTGAATCTAAACACAGAACGTGTTTCGTCCCAAAATGCTATGGCAGCTTCGATGAGTTCTCTACAAGGAGTTATTTGCATGAGGGAAGGTAAGTGTCCCAACACTTTCCTTACTTCCTTTTGGCCATATTCACCTAAGTCGGCCCACCAGGATTTCATTGTTGTCGGAACACACCAAACCATGATAAGTCTGGGGTATGATGTAGGCAGATTCATTATACCTTCATCGTAAAAAATGTTAGCCTAATCTATCCACCCAGGAGTAAAATGACAATACTTAACCATATTTTCTATCAAATGAACATAGTTTTGATGAAAGTGTTCTTTTCGGATTAGAAATACCTCGGGACTTAGGGCAATATTTTACTATTGGTCTTGACACACCTTGGATGTCGAGACAACTTAGGTTCAAGAAAAATGTGCATTCCTTAGGAAGGGGTCGCCCAAAGCTGTGGAGATAAGGTGGAACATAAAAAGTCTATATTTATAATAATAAAGAGAATCTATTAAAATTCATATTCGAACACGGTCCGATCTGGCAAAGATGGCTCAATGTATGCTCTAGTTCCAAGATTTTTCTCTTATTGCTAGCTCATTTGTAAATCTAGTTCAATCGGTAAATCTATCTCAGGAGTAAGCTGCTCCGTTGTAGCCACTTCTGTACCTGTACTGGCTTGAGCAGCCGAAATATTGAAGGCGGCCTCTCTCGAGAAAGATGGCCCAATTTCTCTTCTTTCTTTTTGATTTCAGCTTTTTTTTTCTTGGATAAAGAAACAGATTACTCGATCTATTTCTGTATCGCACATGATATATATCTTAACTCGGACATCTATTTCAAGTGCATATCCCATTTTTGCACAGCAGGGTTTGTAGCCACTTCTGTACCTGTACCGGCTTGAGCAACCAAAATATTGATACTGGGAGATTGGAGATCGGCTGAAACACTTGAAGATGCACATTTGGTGATTTTTTTAATCCACTTGCCAACTGATTCGAGTTTAAATTGGGGAACGAACGATCTAAGTAAGGAGGTAGCTCCAGGAAGGTAGTTCTTTGACCAAGTTCAGTGAGACCGGGGCTTAGCTCTTTGAAGCAGATGTTTAAGGTGGTGATAACTTTTATATATTTGCTTAATTATAAGCTTGCATAGTGTTCTTCCTATTTGTTTGTTTTCTCAGCTGCCTGGCCCATACTTCGGCTACTAATAATGGGATAAGACCTTACTATTATATAGGATATGTTACCCTCTCTCCAGTAAGTGCAGTGACTAAGGATTACACGGTAAAGCTCTAAGAATGAGAGTGGATTTAGACACAGTTCCCTCAAGCAGACAACTTGAGAGTGAGAAGGCTCATGACTGTTGAGCACCATTGATCGATCGATCCATGAGACATTTTCCGACATATGTATTTTAGGAATGAACATCTGTGTGTCCACACAATCGTTCCAAAAAAATAAAAAATAAAAAAGATATTTCAAGTGGAGGAAGATATGAGCGGAATGACAGTATAAGGAAAGTAAATAACAATTAGTCAAATAATGATTAATGTAGATATAAATAAATGGAATGATATAAAAAAAAAGAGCAGAAACATTAGTAACTTCATGTTTGAAGCGCATATAAGAAAAAAAATAATAAATTAAACAGGAAAGAAAATAAGCGGGAAAAGGAAAGGGATTAAACATGGTAGGAAACAAATAAACAGAAAAAGAAAAGTATTTTTTTTCAAACTCGAAAAAAACTTTAGTAAAATCCCACATAAACGAACATATTGTGGTTAGAACCTAAATTTCCAATAGAGTTGCCATGCAGTCGCGCCCCATTTTCTTCACGAAAAGCGGGTCAAGACATGTGACAACTCTTAAAGGATTAATTAAATTAAAGAGTCGCCACCTAACGATTTGTGGTGCGTTAGGGCACCTCACTAAACTAATTTACACGAAAATCTGTTTGAATAGACTACGTCACCAAATTCGGGCAAGGGTTCAAATTACCTCGAAAGGAAGGTGTT
>JACEIK010001146.1:222874-232902 GCA_018107945.1 Datura stramonium
CTATTTAATGGGGCAAACAATAAATAGTGAATGGGTGAAAGGTCACTTCATGCAAATTCCTATAATAATTTTTCTGAACATGTAAGAAGTGGGTAAATAACCTTTTTCAGCACCTATTTAGTCACAATTTAATAGTTGTTGAAATACGAAAAATTGACAAGTTTACTTGAGTTTCAAACTTTATGAATCATTTTTTAATTTTGACTTTTTATTTCAAGATGAAGAAATAATTTATGGGGTTCAATTTTTATAAATTCTTTTATGTTTTAAGTATGGATATTTTTGATATCACCCTTGATCCACCTCAACTAGTGCGGGTGTACGCAGTCGATATAGTATAATTACCCAACTTTAGAGTAGGAATCGTATCCGCAAAGAATTTGTTAGGCCAAGACTATCAAACGATTTGAAATATGATTTTTGAGTCGAGGGTCTATTCAAATTAGGGTAAATAGAGAGATTATAACTAAGAATTTAAATTCTTTAAGTTGTAAATCAATATTAGAAAAAAACCTAGGGAAATGTCCCCAAATTTGGGTTGATCCCTCCTAAATCACTCAAAAGGAATAATTAAGAATAGGCTTATGATGAATATGCAAGCAATCAACCTAGGCAGCCAATATGTATCTTTCAATAATTCTAATGGTGACAATCTACATCAACTTTTTCAAATTGAAGAGAACTCCATTCTACTCGATTTCATTTTGTCAAATGGATTCTTCCTATGTTTAGGTGAATTTTAAACAAGAGGTAGAGCCTTGGGTCATTGTTGATTGATTCTACCCAAACATAAATTGGCTTTCTCAAGCACAATAAAGACAATTGGGAAGGATTGAATGACTTTCATCACTAACCACACTCTACAAACCCCAAATCAATCAAATATTCTAAGCCCATAATCAATTTCACCCAATTGAGATCATTAGGGTTCACAAACTCATTCGGATCACAACCCTAGTTCTGAGTTTAGTTATCTATAGAAAAAAATAAGAAAAAAGCAAGTAAAGACATTCTCACTTACAAAGCAATAATAAGAGAAGAAAATTTTGGATTGAGAAACTTGATTTTCAACTTTAATTATCAATGCTAAAGCTATGAAAGAAAAAAATGGAAACCTAGCTAAAACTATATCTGAAAATCTAATCTAATCGAACTCCCAATAAAAAAAACAAAAAAAGACTATTTATACTTAGTCTCTAAAACCCAATTTTTAAGTCAAGACTGAAAGGTCCAGCTAGCAGAGATGGACCGTCTTTTGAAAATTCAATCCACATGTTGAACCGTCACTTGATTTTGGTGTTCTTCCTAACCTCGTCTGTCTTATAATTGACGGACCATCTTTTGAAAAGACGGTCCATTTTTCTCATTTGTCTTCTGCTTCATCATAAAACTGGCTAGAACAAATAGAATAATTAATGGTTTGTCTTTTGAGAAAACAGACCACATCTTTTGCACATCATCTTGTGGTTTTCATTGGATAAAGAGACGCTTGAGAGTGCAGATCGCATATTGAAATGACGGTCCATCTTTTTTGCAATTCTTGGCAGCCTTCAGTGACTTCTATCTCTCCTTTCATCAATTTATTGACTTTCTGAAATTCAGCAAAATAAAATTAGTTTTGACTTAAATCAATACTTAAAGGCATGCAAAACTCTATGAAAAGAATTACAAATATGTCGCAAAATCTCGACACGTTAATACTTATTAAAATTTTATGTTTATGTTAAAGTGTAATTATATTCATATTACTTTTTGAACGGTAGCTAATATATAACAGACTCAAAACCTAATCATCTCATCAAATTATTTATTTGATAGGTGTGTAAGAATAGTGCTTGATATGGTGTATTACGAATGTTGGGATTAGTAATGTTGAGATTAGTTATGCTAATACTATTTTTTATCGACTGTTTGGTTTGTTATATTAAGACTCCAGAACCTAAAGGGTGTGAAAAAGATAAAATTGACCAAAACAAAGAGTAAAATAAATTTTTTATTTTCTATCTATAGTGCCTTAAATCAGTGCTTTATATGGTATGCATAAACGGGCAACCCTTAATGACCGTTAAGCTCTATGGACTCCTATAGCGCACTAATTTAGTGCGCTATTTGAGTCATCAAAATTAGGACAAGCTCTAAATCTTTCGTACTTTTTAGATTCTTTTCAATCATATTTGTACTTGATTTGACCTATAAATGTATAGTTGAGAAATTTAGAGCATTATATGATACTTTTTCATCATATTCTTTTTTCAAAGCTAATCAAAAATTTATTTAAAGTAGACTTTGGATGAACTTAAAATTCATCTATCTCCTACATTTCAAAGAACTTGAATCCACTCTCATACTCATTTGTTAATAATTTTTTAAAAATATTTTTAATTTTTTAATATTGAATGATTAAACTATTGGGGTTATATTATTTTAGGGATGGTGAGATTGTTGATGATGATAATATTGTCCATTATAGTTTTCTACCATACCAATGTTAAGTTTTCACTTACACTAACATACCCAACATTACTCAATGCGATTTACAAAATAATAAAAATTAGTAGATGAAATTGTTACACCCCGTAAATTCTCGACCAGTGGCCTACTCGCATGTTGGTTAAGAGTTTTTGAATGTCATACATGCTAGAAAAGGCCCTGGGGAAAGATCTGACAAATGGGCTAGCCGCGCGGTCACATTCGACGAATGCGTTTTATATGGAATGCGACTTATAAATCGCATTCCAGAATGCGACTTATAAGTCGCATTCCATGAATGCGAGATATAAGTCCCAAGAATGTCTCCCACTTCTATTATTTCATTATCATTTCATAATTTCCAGAGAACACGTTAGAAACAGGAGAACGAGGTTTCTTATTAATTTTTCCGATTACGCCGTCAAACACGGTCCAAACTTGAATTAATCTCATATACCGATGTATTTAGCAAGAAGGAGCATTCTATGGGTTTAGTCTCGTGAAATTCGGCCGGCCAATCGTCGTGCTACCGAGCCCAGGTAAGTGGAATTGCTCCAAATTAGGTCAATATACTCCTAGCCCTAAAGTGAGTATTTCTCCTTCGACTTTCGAGAAACAGCGAGTTTTCGACCATTTTTCGATAAGCCAAAGTTTGGGCTATATATATCGAAAGTGATGTTTTCTTCCGTAATATTAGTGTATTCATTTCTAATGTGATATATATATGAATGCAAATGGGAGAAATAGCAAAGTACCGAATCGGCTTCTCGCCTTTAGTCTGAAAACTGCTTTCAAGGTATGTAAAGCCAATTCCTTCGGCAAGAATAATCCAAGATAAAAGATAGCGTGAAGAAAGAATTCAAAAGTCAAGAATTGAGTCCAAGATGAGTTTAGCAAGCTTGTTTTTGAATTTAGCAAGCATGTTTATAATATTATGATATATGTTCGTAATAAAAGCTATAAAGTAATATCGTACAACGATAATATCCCGATACGTATAGTCGACAATGATAATATCCGTATTACGCATAGCCGACAATGATGATATCCCAAACATACGTATAATTCAAGATGAGAATCGCATAACACGTAAAAGAGTTCTAATGAGAAACGTAATACATATAGTATTTTAGCTCAAACATGCTTGCTATATGTGATTGTTGATTGTGAGCACTTGTTTGTGTTATGAGGGCCCCTTTGAGCGTCCTCGCCGCCCCGGGGTTGGTAATCGTGGCTCACCCACCGTGAGGGTGGGGATACGTCACTCCAAGGATTGGCATGCCGTCCGCAAGAGACGAAGATGGGATGGAGCACTACCCATATCAGCCGATCAAAGATAGTACGCTTACTTTATTGTGCTCTTGCGCCTGTGAAATAGAGACATGTGCATACGCATTACGTTACAATTTACAGTTTATAGTAGAGGAGTCCTCCGGCTCGACATTGCAATTATTTTATATTTGCAGGCCATAGCCCGAGCCGAGACCTGTGGGACCTAGAGAGGGTGCTCGTAGTTAGCAGATCGGTGGAGTGACTTATTTTTGGATGGTTTTGACCCTGGGTAGGGGTATTAGATTGTTTGTTGGTTGGCACCTTCCGCTTATGGGGCTGGTATTGGTCCTTGCTTACTATATATATGTATATATATGTTATATGTTAATAGACAGTGATCGGGCCATGTCGACTGTGCATGCTCCCGCCTTACTCGCACAGAAAGCCTTGTTTCGCATCTCTACTCACTGCATAATCTTTGCATATTTCTCATCAGCCCGTAGTTTCTATTATGTTGTTTATATTCAGCTTATGTTCAATTTGCTTTCTGCATACTGGGTACTGATACTGACGCCCGCTTGGGGCGCCGCATTACTTGCCCGTGTGTACCATAGACGAGGAGCCGATCCCGTGATTCCAGCCAACTTTTGAGTCATCGCCAGTCATCCAGAGCTAGAAAACTAGAGGTCTATTTCCTTTCTTTTTGTTATACACCACGGGTAGGTCGGGGCCCCGTCCCACCATCTTATCGTATTCCTAGAGGCTTGCAAACATTGTGATATATATCTCCCGTGGTTAGTTGTGCTCGCCGCGCGGGGCCACGCGTATGTTTAGCCGTTTAGTGTTGTTGATTGTGTTGGTCGTGGTGGGGACGTATTCGTGATAGTTGGCAGTGGTGACCTTGCCTACAATGATGTTCGGCAAGATTCATTATATTGAGTTAGAGTAACTAGATAGGATGGTGGCCTTGTCGGCCCGCATAGGTTTCCTATATGAGTGTGATTCCTTGCTACTCGATGTTACAGACAAAAATATAGGCCCGCCTGGACGATGCCGTATTTACTGCACCAAGTATATAGCCCGTTGATTCCATGAATCCGGGAAGTTAGGAGCCGCCTTGCACCCGATGTGCTTAGGCTCGCAGTCTACCGTGCCCCAGTCCTAATAGGGGCACTGTGTGCTACCATACCCACAAGTGGCGCACGTAAATTTTATCATATTTATGATAGGAAACTACATAATATCTTTTCACCACAAGGTTTATTTAATTGTGCACTCTAATATCGAGGAAAATAAGTCTTGACTAATTTTTGCGCAACCGGAAAGAGTTTCAGAAATCAAATCAACCTAACAATGCTTGAAATGTATGTCCAAAAATTCAAGGACTCACGTAAGTCCTCCTACCCAAGCCACCCTCCTACTCAAAGAAATTCCTCCCTACTCGGCAAGTGTTTATCCTTGACATAACGTGTATAGAGACATTCTTATGTGTCAAATTTCAATGGAAGCATTAAGGCCCCTGACGGAACCAAAACATACCGTAAAAACATATTAAAGAGGGGTAGTTTTTCACTTCTTTGACAAATCGTGCCGAACATCCTCAATGAAATAAAATATTGCTCCTTTCTTGAATTTCAAAGTTTGAGATGATTATAGGTAAGTTTATCTTTTTATATTAATGAATTAATAAACTATTTTTAAAAAGTGTTTTAATAAAATCTTTTTTATATTAATTAATGTAAATATTTTGATATTTGGTGGATAAAATATTTTATTTTTTGTAGGGATAATATTACACAAGATGATCCTATTATACCAATAAATATCGATGATATTGATTATGCGAATCATATAGAAACCTCATCAAGTGGCAGTGACGATCCACTTAATGCGTAGGTATCGGGAGATGAAGTCTCCTTCTTAGCCTCTGGAAGTGATGATGATAATACGATGCCTCTTTCGCCATAGAGCCCATCTCATCAGTCAAAACTAATGCCACCAGCAGATTCAATGCCTCAATTTCATTCTCATGATATTTTCTATCTTGATCATCTTCAAGGTCAGAATAATGTCTTTATTTATATCTAAGTGAATGATAAAATTTGTCAATTTATATGGACTGAACCATATTATTTTTCAATAAGAAATCCAGTTTTGCTTTCTTCGATTATTGTTTTTAACTCCAAGAAAAAAAATGCGAAGGATTATTGAACTTTAGAGTATCAATGAGATGAGGGAGTTCACTATTGACAAATTCACGAAATGAGTTTGGCGAGGAATTTGCAGACGTGGGGAACAAGATTGTTAATGGATGCTTCATGACAATAAGTGTTCTGATCATATATGGACTATAAACAAAATACTACAATAGACACAATTGTAATATGGGTATATGCCATCCAGAACATTTCAATTTAGATGTCAACATGATTTCTTCTATGCTAATTGCTGATATTGAAAAAACACTCAGGTACTTTATTCTCCGGAGGTCATCAATTTAGATATCAATATATGTGTTGTTTTACTATTATTGAAATGGAAACTTTTTAAATTCCCAATCAAAGACTATCAAACAACAGTTCAGAAAGCATATGGCAAAATCATAAGCAGAAGAAAGATATATATCAAACACAAGCGTGCATTCGAGACGGTCTATGAAATTGAGAGGGATCTTTCAACACATTATCAAGGTATATGGATACTCTACAACACTTCAATCCAAGTATAATTGTTAAATAAAAGTTCAACACACGTGGTGATACAATAGAAAATATTTTAAATTTTGTGTTCTGGACATTCAAATCATGTGTTGATAATTTTGTTCATTGTCAATCGATAATATCAATCGAAGGAACACGTGTCTGTAGTGTATACAAAATCAAGCTATTTATTATTGTCAGACTTACGAATTGGTCAATATTTTCCCTGAATTTTGAAATAACAAATAATAAGAGCACGAAGACATGAGACATGTTTTTGAACTATTTGAAGCAGCATGTAGTGAAGCTGCGTTCAGATATATGTTTGTTATTTAATAACATCTTGACATATATTTCTTATATGTTTGAGTTTTCTGAATGACAGACGTCATTTACCTACCATTGTTATTGTTGAAGGCATTTGAAGGCAAATTATTAAAGGGTATTTAAGAGCGAATCTTTTGTGGACGGCTGCAACAAATCACCAAGAGAAGAAATTTATGAGCGGATGCAACTGATTAGATAAACATTCGCAAAATCTATAACTGATTAATGGCGATGTCGCTTGAAAAATAAATAGTACACAAGGATGGTGGTAGGATATGAGAAATACTTACGATAAATAACTCTGAGTCATTTAATGACTTGTTGAAGTCTTCACAAGGGCATCCCATTACTGCAATGGTAAGAATACATTCAGGTAGGTCATGGAAAGATTTGTGAGCATAATAGATTATAAAAATATTGGCTAATGGGCAACATAGATGTCAAACCCAACCAAACTATTTGAGAATCATAGAAAAAAGTCGGGTCACACTATGAAGCATTATGATTCGATAAACCATATATTTGACGTCAAGATAAATATATACTAAGATTGTGGAGCTAACATTCACATAATTAATGAGAGGGAAAGAACGTGTCAATATGATAAGTGGAAATTGTACCACATGTCATGTTCTTATGCCAGCAAGTGTTTCAAGTATGTTGGGATGTCTACATGAAACTATGTGGCACTGAAATACAGTGTGGTAAAATATAAAAGAATATACTCTAAAAAATTCAGACCACTTGGTGATAAAGCTTATTGTCCACCACAATCATTTTTTATGATTGCTAATAAAAAGTATTTTTGTGGAATACGTGTGCGAGCAAAGACCCATATTCTCAATCAAATGGATGTTTTAGATAGGACATATTCTCGCAAGTGCTCATTGCGCAAAGAATATGATTATGATAAGTGTAGGTGTAACCTACGAGATCATGCCGGCAATACCTTTCATTGAGGCAGTACTTCAAGGAACTGATTATTGTTGTATTGATTATTATGTATTATAACAAAATGTATTATTGTATTTTACCTTTCAATTTATAAACAATTAGTTTCATAAAATAATAAAGTAATACCAAATAAAAAGAAAAAAATATAATAAATAAAAATTGATATTTGTTAACTTTTGAAACCGCTTCATTGTCATTATTATTTTCATCTTTATCTACTTCGTCTTATTCATGATCTTCCCCTTTTTCTTCTCCATCTTCATCATCGTAATCTAGAGTGCAATTTTCACTCATTCCTTAACTATCATCTATAAAAGTACTTTCTTGATTTACCTAATAATATGACATTCCACAATTTAATATTTGGGTTAAATATTCTATTAGGACTATCTATTCTTGAGATATTGAAAATGTAGGATAAGAAAAATCTTGATGCAGTTTTTTTATTTTCTAATAGCTACCAATGCTCTTCTTTATCCGCTCCACAAAAATTAAGATCGTCCAAAGTATAAAAGGTGTTTAGTTTTTTTTGCATTTTCGAGATTTCTTTCATCAAATGTTGGATAACTAATGGTTCATCTTGAATTTAGAGGTTTAGAAAGTCGTTGACAATGATTGTGGTATGATCAAACTACGTGAATGATATAAGACCTCATAATCACACTTTTCAAATATAACTCAATCCACTGAAGCTTTTCACCCTAAATTCTAACTCCTTTGGGCTTTGCTAAATGTGCTTCAATTCAATGATGTCTCCAACAACTTTTAAGTTCACATGAATACATATAAGTTAATTTTCATAGGGACGAATAACACCGTACCATTTTTCATCTGATAAATCAGTGTAACATTTTAATTTGATTTTCTCAAAATATGGTTCAATTTTGTTTAATTTTTCGCTCTTACCATGGGGATAACTTGATCTATCCTCACCTTTTAATCTAATTTTTAATCAATTATTAAAGGTAATATTCCTAGGCATTGTGAAAATCTTTATTTCTTTTACCATAATGTATGAGTTGTAGTTGTCTTTATAACATTAGCATGCATAAGGCATATAATGCAGATTTTATCTACATTGTATAGATTCTCATGGATACTTTAATAATATAATATGTCATATAAAGTTGTCAAATTGAGTTGTCATTCATAAATGACATTCGGGAAAAATACAACTTTAACATGCATAGGGCATATAATGCAAATTTTTTGTGCATCATGTAGATTCTCATGGGTACTTTAACAGTACAATGTGTCAATGTGTCATATAAAGTTGTCAAATTGATTTGTCATTCATAAATTTCATTTAGCGAAAGTACAAATTTATCATGCATAGCTCATAATCTAGGTGTGTTACGTAGATTCTCATGGGTACTTTAAATGTACAATATATCATATAAAGTGGTCAAATAAAGTTTTCATTCAAAAATATCATTCGGAAAAAGCACAACTTTAGCATGCATAACACGTATAACACATAATTTATGTGTGTTATGTAGATTCTCGTGGATACTTTAACAGTACAATGTGTCATATAAAGTTGTCATAAATGTCATTCGAAAAAGTACAATGTTTACATGCATAGAGCTTTTACATGAGTAATATAAAGTTGTCAAATTGAGTTGTCATTCATAAATGTCATTTGGGAAAATTACAACCTTAACATGCCTTGTGTAATCATTCGTAAATGTCATTCGGACATGTATAAACAAAAGCATCTAGAAATACTATATAATATAAATTATTTGGATAATTAGTAGCTAATAAAATCGAGCTACTATGTCATGTTGAAATTAATTTCCTAAATTCACTCTTTTTACTTTGTTCTCGCCTAAAGATATATTCAAAGAAATAATGTAGGACATGTGCATTGAGTGAAAATTTGAATACTTAAATAACCCGAACAGGAGATACAATCAATGTTAGAACATATAATGACATATGAGTGGGATTGAAGTGTCGTATAAAACTTGAGGGCATTAAGATTAAAGCCCAAGAAGTCATGTTACGCAAATGAACTAGGACAAAAATATGAAATTTGCCCTAGTTTTAATAACTCATATATGGCGCACACACTAAATTAGTGCGCTAAGTTAATGGAGCCTAACAGACGTTAAGGTCTTGTCCGTTTATGCAGACTATATAATGCACTAATTTAATACACTATAAGGTAAAAAACAAAAACTTTATGTTCACTTCTTATTTTGGTTAATTATATATTTTTTCACATCATTTAGGTTTCGGGCTCTTATATTAAATAAATAGGGTGTATTAAAATAAGAAATAATATTGAATATGATGTATTAG
>JACEIK010001146.1:240909-262881 GCA_018107945.1 Datura stramonium
ACCTTCTCCAATGATTTTAGATTCAATCTCTAAACCTCGACTAAGTTTTTCATTTCTCCAAATCGACCAGAGCCCGTCTCTAATCCAAATCCCTTTTTAAGAATGTCTTAAAGGTTGAGTGTCTCAATTGGTTTAAAGAAAAAGTTATCATGGTGGACTTGAAGTAAATCGTTTCATGGCATAGACGTCGAACAATGCTAGTAGACAATTTGTCAAGTATCCTATGTCCGGGGTAAGTTTATGTTTTTCTAATTCTTCCATTTTAATTGAACTTAGGGTTCATTTTGTTGATTATGTTGTAAAATTTTGAGCAAAATTAATTATGTAAAATTTGAAATTAGGATGATAAAAATTTTCACCCAAGATCTAGTAATCGAAAACTAAAAACTAAATACTTCTGATATTGAAAGAAATAATTTAACGAAGAAGGTAGTTGTTTTGAAGCTACTGTTGTTAATAATGTTGTAGCCATAGCAAATTTGAGGGAAAAATTGAAAGCTCTTGAGTGTGAAAAGAATATGTTGATTGAGAAGATGAATGATTTCGAAATTGTGCGGTAGTGGATGGCACGACTATAACAGAGTTAGAAAAAAATTGGATTCTCCTGAGGTTGAGAGAAACATATTACAGTGAAGGTAGACGAATTTGAAGCTTTTGCTGTTATGGATATTTTAACAGTAGATCAGTTGAGAAAAAAATTGGTTCAATAAAAGCTTGATCATCTTATGCTTGTTTTGTTTTCTTGTTGCTCTCATGACATATGTTGTTAGGAAATGAACTTTCACTTTTCATTTGGCATATTCATAAATTTAGTATTGTGTATAGTTAATTTGAGATATAATTTTAGTAGTTATGTTATTTAGGTACTTCATCAACCATCGGAAGTAATTTCAAAATATAATTTTATTATTTTAGTACTTTGTTAACCATTATAAGTAATTCCCAATGTAATTTTATTATTTTGATACTTTGTCAAATATTAGAACTAATTTCTAATATATTTTGTACATCCAACATATGGAAGTCTTTGTAATGCAAAATCTTGTAATGTATTTAGTTTTATGGTGTTTTAATTCAATCCTACACTTTAAAGTTAAATATAGTACGATGATAATAATAATAAACCAAACAAAGGTTGGGGTCTTTACAATGAGTAAAAGTGTGTGAAGTCGTTCTAAAGTATGTGAATTTGTGAATTTCCTAAGTTAATCTTCAAATAAATGAGTGAGTGAATAATTACTTCTAACTAGACTATTTTACTAAGCTAGAAATTTTATTAAGCACTTTAAGTGCAAGAAAATGTGATTTGTTTTTTCTTTTTTAAAAAAGACCGGGGTTATAGCCTCAATGGTGAAATTCTTTAAAACTTTCCCAAGTTAGTTATGAAGGTTCTTCTTAGCTCCATAGATATTGAACTACCTAAGAAAATGACCTCACGACTACTTATGGTTGCCTAAAATTCATGAAAAAAAATTCCTTTCAGGTGCAAAATGCAGCCGCACAATAAAGTGTGGACCAACCATTTAAAATCTTGCTTCAGCACTTTGCTTGGTGGTGAAAAAGCATGGTAGCATTTTCTAAACTTCAGTGAATTTGTGTCGCCATACTTTAAAGTGCGCCAACACTTTTTTCTCTAATTTCCTTTCAGATTATTTGCCAAAAGGTGCGAAGCACAATTCAAAATGTGTTGGCACTTTTTTCCTTCTTGCCTTCTGCATTTCTTTCATACATAACAAAATTTTTTACCTTCTAATGTTTTATCCAAATGTGTTGGTCCTCAACTTCACATTTCTTTTCCAGAAAGTGCGACCAACACAATAAAGTGTTGGCACACTTGTCCATAACTATACCAACAGAATCATAAAAACACAATATACAAGCAAATCAGCAAGAAAGAAAAGACAACTAACTTACAATTTCCATAACACAATATTTTATCAAGAACATACTTGATATAAGTGACTATCAATCACAAATTATTTAACTTAACTAAGAACATACTTACATATAAACAAAATGTCTAGCATCAATTGTCATCCTATTACAAAATACTTAATTGTCATTTAAAGGTTAAACTAATTGTAATAACAAAAATGAACTATCAACTACTCTAACCTCTAAATACTAGCATGTTTGAAATGTCTAGGCATCACAAAATAAATAACATTAGAATTTCACAATATCAGGAGCTAGGTGTAATCTTTTTTTTTGCATTCATCTTGATAAGATTTTTTCTGATCGGATGTAACAACTTCTTTTTTTCTTTCAAATAGTCTTTGTTGGTGAATAAGGCAAGTTGGTTGGAGTTGACACTCCGGTGAATTTAATTCTCCTACCACCCGTCGGTGGCCTAATTTTTGTCTTCCTCATGGCCAGCAATGTAAGCTCTTCATATATGACCTTTGGCATCAATGATGGGTCTTCATGATTACTAATCTGAATTTCATGAGTTGTAGACTGTTGAGTACCAATATGAGTGTCAAATACTGACTGTTGAGACTGTTGTGTATCCAATTCAGGTTCATAACAATTGCTTCTTGAGGTATGGCCAGATTGTTGACTTTCAATTGTGGCCTGGCCAGTATTTTCTTTTCCTTTATCTTTTTTTTGTAACTTATTCAGCTCCTTCTCCTTGTCAATCAACGAGACTTAGCATAATATAGGCAACAACTAACTTAAATGTGAAACAACTAAATCTGTCTAGCAACTAACTCTTAACTTTATTTAAAGATCCAACAACTAAACTAAAAGTACAGTAACTAACTTTAACTAAAAAGGTCAGCAACCATACATAGCCAACAACTAGAAATGGTAAAGCAACTAAATTTGTTCCTCACCAACTAAAAATTAGCCAATAACTAAAATGATTAATAATTGAAGTGGCCAGTAATTAGAAATGACCAGCAACTAAAATTGTCCAACAACTAAAATGGCCAGCAACTAAAAAGGTTAAAGAACTAAAATGTTAAAGCAATTAAAATATGTTAATGAACTAAAAATGTAACAATCCTCTACATTGTGATTTTGTTTCCCACATTTACTGCATGTCATTATAGAAACCTTCATTGATGAACTTCATTCACCCTTCTCTTTTCTTGCTTCATTGTTGTTCTATCTATTTTCTTCTTGGGTCTTCCAACCATTTTGATCATTTCTAATAGTTCCATTGTATGAGCAAGGTCAATTCTTTAAAATTGTACTTCTCTAATAGGTTGGATTTTATGCTTGTATGTCAACAAATAGGCTTCTTCATTGTAAAATTAGTGAATTTGTGTCAGTGGATTAGTCTTCTTATGCAACAATACCATATGACATGACGACAGGGTATTCCAGACAAGTGTCCCATATCCTGCAGGTGCATCTATTTTGCTCCAAGTTCATAGTATGCCTATTATTATCTTCTGATACCTCATAACCGTAATCACTATTAAAGTTCGCAATGCATCTTTGAGCTATTGCCCTATAATCATTGTACAACTTCATACATTGTGGATTGTAATCAGTTTTCTAATTCCTAGATTTGTCTTCATGATCTACTAGCAAAGCATAATTTTGACTCGTATTTCCTCTAAAATTTTGATAATTGATATACCTCTTACTTTCCTCCAAGAATTAAAGAATTTTGTGAAGTTATTGTTAATCATTGTGTTCTTACACTGTGTGTCAAAGTAGAGCCTACGACGTGTCTTAGGTGTTTTACCTACCAAGTCTATAGCAACATCTTTATCCAATTTTTCTAGCTTGTTGAGTAGATTTTTAAACTCTTCATCATCTATGCTCCAAGTACACCACCACATTAACTTTCTCATTTTCTCACTCCTTCATTTTTAGTCAATTAACTTCAATGTGTCTAGTACAGTACATTTTATAAGCTTCAGAAAGTACATTGACCACAACATCCAATAATCCCTAACAGATTCAAACAAAATGAAAATCAGAATTCATTACCAACAGAAAAAATAAGTTGAGAAAATATAATGAAACTAGATTAAAAAAAACAGATTTAGGTACCTTTGTCATGTATTAAATAAAGGTCGCTCTAGCTCCATCTTTTAGGTTCAAATACCTTTTTAAAAGCTCCGTAAATCATAATTATGTCTTGGTAGTTTTCTTGTCAACCACTGTCCATGCAAGTTCATAGAATTAGTTCATAGAATCCTATTCCATGGCAATCAACAACTAACCTTTACATCTTTCCTTCAAGAAAGTACCATACAAATCAATAAGTGGTCTCAAATCACTTTTTCAACCTAGCTTCAAGGAATTAAAACATATATACATCCTCAAGAACCTCCTTCTACAATTCTCAAAAGCATATGTTAAAATTTTGATTTCAATATCAGTCCTTCGATTAGACTATCTTAATTCAGCCTATATACTTCAAGCTCGCTATAATCATCCCTAAAACACCATCTAACTTCTTTAAGATCATAAACTCAGAGCTTTTAAGCTAGAATTTTGTCACATTCAAATTGAAATCATTTATAATTCCCCTCTCATGTCCTCAACACTGTACTTGGGATTGTTTTATAATTTTCTCTTAAGGTATTGTGCTAATGTTTTAGAAACAACTCTCAAATTTTTATAACATGGACATTATGTTCTGCTTTAAAGTTTTTGATATTACACCCAGAAACTCTTTTATTCTCTAAGATAGAACATCTAAAAGGACATCTAACTTGACTAATGTACCTAGCTTTAGTGGGATCAGTTTTTTCAATCCTTAAGCCATACTCATTAGTCATTGCATAGTAGTTTATTATCTTTCTAGTTTCCACAATATCAGAAAATGTCATAGCATTCTCCAACTCTTTATAATTCTCCAACTTGTCACTTATTACTTTCCTCCTTTGTTTAATAATAACAACATGTCACGACCCGAGCATGGACCCCGAACCGCGACACGAGACCTAGAACCACGAATGTGTCACGATCCCAAATGGAGGGGTCATGCGGGCACCTACATTAACTCTACTAATAACATCCAAATCTACTCCTCATGAAGAGAGAGTGTAAATAGTTGTTGGCAAAACAAATATACACGATGGGTGTCAGGATCGAATCTCACAAGGAATTGAGTCAATAGTCCAAAATTTATAAACTAACTCAAACTAGAATGCATTATTTTTCAACATTTGAAAAGTAAAAATGGGGGAAAAAGAGAAAATAATATTAAATTCTAATTTAGAACTAAGTGAGAGGAATTTTGAATGTTGCAATCACAAGTGAGATGGCTAGGGGTGTGCTTTTGATGGGCTAACAACTAGAATGGGATTTACTTCATTGCCTTAGATTCAAATTTAGTGTAGATAGTGTGGATAACTTACATTTTCTCATTTTTAACCACAAGAATGTTTATACCTTGGGTTTTCTCAAACCCCAAGGCCAAATTCAAATTATCAACCATAAAAACTTGAGGAAGGATCAAATTATCTCTAGAATTAAACCTTTAATGGAGTAAAAATGTGGGTTTTGACTATATATAACTCAACCCCACACACGAATACTCCAAATCCTCCCAATTATCTTCTCACCCAATTCTCACCTTTCTCTCTCATGCAAAAGCAAGAAAAGTAAAGCAAAATTCATATTTGCAACTATCAATTTTTACAATTAAAACTTAGAGAAAATAATAGATCTATACTTGCAATTAGAATTCAAGAACAATTAATCAATATCCGTTCATATTTACAAACCCACCATGCACACACCACTAGCCAACAAGTAAGCTACTCATATTTAGGGAGAGAGAAGATACCAAGAGAAATTTCCTCAAAATTCATCATAATGCTTCACAAATTTTCTTCACAAGTTCTGACAACAATGGTGGAATTCCCCCAAAATGAGCTAAAGAAAAAAGACAAAGAAAAGTACTTTTTATCTCTATAATTCTATGGTGTTTTTTTCTTCTATCTAGAATTGAATGTATGAATGAATGGAAAATGTGTGGTGTACAATTTTGGGTGATAAATATCTGTACTTTCTTATATATAACTCTCTATAATTGTCCTTGGAGGCTTCTAGGAGCTTTGGGAACCTTTCTGGAC
The DNA here is from genome assembly GCA_018107945.1 of Datura stramonium. Lineage (NCBI taxonomy): Eukaryota > Viridiplantae > Streptophyta > Magnoliopsida > Solanales > Solanaceae > Datura > Datura stramonium. The sequence continues at coordinate 246,957 of JACEIK010001146.1, forward strand.
GTTTTTGCCCTTTCATCAGCGAAATGGGACACATGCCCTTTGAACTATGTTTAGTAGGTGCCAACTTGCTAAAAACCGGTGAAAAGCCAGTGCCAACCTGCGAAGCACCGATGAACAGCCGGTGCCAACATACTAAGCATCAGTGAACAACGTGCCAATTTGCTAAGCACCGATGAATAGCCGGTGCCAACCTGCTTCACCGATGCAAACAGTCCCACCTGCGTTTTGCAAGTCTGGATCTGAATAAAGTAGGTTAAAAGCATGTTTTTAGTAGCCCTTTTGAATTCAAATCTTTCATTACCTTTGCTTTCTTCAAATGCCTGCATAGAGAAGAAAAAAGACATAAAACCTTTCTAAATGAGTTGGAAATCAAGCAAAAGATCATGCTTAAAAGCCAAATGAGTTGGTAAATTACCAACTCATCAAACCCCCAACTTGAACCATTGGTTGTCCTTAAGCAAAGAATTCCTTGACAAGAATACTTGACATAAGCTTAGAGCATCATGAGAGTTGCACACCAAATCATTAAGAATCAAGACATCCCAAGAATTATACACCGACTCAAGAAAAAGAAAAAAAAGCTCAAAACATGTTGCACAAGATTTAATAGGTGACCACGATCATTAAGCGTATCTTGTATGCATTCATTTTATTCAAACAAGGGGTATAGTTCATCAAAACAAACTCAAGGGGCATCTCAAGTCATTGACAATTCATATTCAAAGCTTTCCTTAAAGCTCGCTACATACTCGTCTCATTCACATCTCTTACTTTAAAATACTTTTAAGCATGTACCCCAAGAAAATGATGCCACTCACAAGAATAGAGAATACCATATATTTTTAAGCATTTCACACAGAGATTATATGATAATAAAAATACGCTCACTTTCATAAAGGAATTCAAGTGTATACAAACTGACCTATAGGCTTGCCCTTCGTGTAATTCGCCACTAATGTAGAGTTGCTACACTCAAAATCACTAAGGACTTGTGGGTTATCACGAAAGCTAGGGGTAAGGGTAGGACAAATGTTTAACTCTAGTGACTATTGAGATCACTTCACCTTATCTCTCCTTGTTCATCATCTTCATCTTTTATTTAGCAAGAGCCACCCTATAACACCTTTGGATTCCAAATTTAGCCTCATCTAAGTAAAAGGTTGCACCTTTCAACTATTCTTTCTCTTTTAATGTTTTGAGGTTTTTCAACCAATCATTTTTCTTTTCATCACAATTTGGTGCTATCTCACATTGAAGCTCTCATATCTCTCCCTTCTCTTGCAAACCCCCAAACTTAGGTTTTTTCCTCATTTTAATTTATTTCCTTATCTCTCCCCATCTCTTGGGCTTTAAGTCCTATTTTTCATTCTTTCATCACTAGCAATTAGGGAGGATGGATGCCAAAGAAGAGGATTAAATATGGTCATTACGCTTGTAATGTGGTTTCTAAGAAAGGGCGCAAGGCTCAAACATTGGCTATCAAAGATTGATGTTCAAGGAGGTCATTTTGGTGAAGAGACTATAAAAAAAAAGCCTAAGATCATGTTCTAAGTGCAGCCTCATCTAAAATTTCACTTTGAATCACACTTAGAGAAAGTTCTAGACAATAATGCATACACAAAAAATTAAGTCAAAGGACTAACTACATAAGACATCACAATCTAAGGAGTTCACATACTTTCTAAATCACATTAAGAGTATGACTTTAGACAAGATAGTTTACGAATCATAAATGCAAGCAAGGAATGTATAATTCATGACAAGAGGGTGCTAATTTTTAAATTTTAGTGCCCCCCTTTCTTTTCAAAATACATGTGCAATGCCAAGTAAGAAATTTTGGTGGTACCTCTTCAAACAAGTGCATAAAAGACTAAAAAAGACACAAGACTTACGCAGGTGGAGCGCAAAATCACTTCTTTTGAACCTTCTCATTCCAGGTATCTGCACATAACTAGCTGGACCTGCGCTTCACACCTTTGGACTTGCATTTCGCAGGTCTAGTGCTAATGTGTTGATGTTGAGCATCTTTTTCTTCTAGGTATTGCGCTGGACATGCATTTCGCGCATTAGTACCTGTGTTTCACAGGTCTAGAGCCGGGTTCTCAGTTTTTCTGCTTCCACTTTTTGCCATATTCGACACCTATTCCACCTCTACACAATCAAAGACAACATAAGTGTAAAGTAAAAAGAAACAAAGGAAAAAGAAATGTAAAAGCACTTGGGTTGCCTCCCAAGAAGTGCCTTAGTTAACGTCGCGGCTCCACGGCTTCAACTTTTACCACTTTTCTCTCCATTTTGAGCTTTTGAATTACACCACTAATTTCTTTTCCATTGTATACTCCGCTTGAGGGGTGGTGGTGTAAAAGTAAAGATGCCAAGCAAAAAATGTTGCATCTTGCATCTTTGGGCCTTAAGGGAGGAATGTGCTTTGGTCTTGATGGCATGACAAACTTTAAGATGAAGCTATTTTGATCTTTTTCTTCAACTTCCTTCATAGACTCGGTTGCCTCAATCTCTATCTTATCAACCAAGTTCAATGTTGAAAAATGATAGGAGCACGGTCTAGGTCGCTCTATCCTCAAGCATGCTTCTTGCTTTACATCCTCCCTCTCAAGTGTACTAGAGTCTTCAAGAATAATTTGTTGGACTTCTCTTTGGAGCTCTAGTGTCACTTCTTCACTTATGGCATCTTGCATTGCAGTTTCATTAGTTGGTTGGCAATTCGCCTTGACCTCATCTTCATCATTATGTTTAGCTTCTTTCCATGAGTCAATTTGGACTAGGCCTCATTGTTCACTCCTCCTTGTTATGCTTCTTCTTTCATAGAACTATAGTTTTCTCCATGAGCGGATAATTCCTTGGGTATTGAGGAGTTGACATCCTTCTCTGAATTAGACTCTCTCTCCAAAAAGGCTTGAAGCATGAATTCCATTTAGTCATATGTAGTGCTTCTTCCCTCACATGCCATGGAATTATTCCTATCAAGCTCAAGAGCACAAAAATTATTTCTATCATGGAAACTATATCGAGAAGTAACTCATTGGGACAACTACCCTAATGTCAATCATCACCACCACATAATGTGCATCGATACGCATTATAGGAGAAAGAAGGTGCGCGCATCTCTCCTCTAGGGGCATATTAACAATCTTACCACAAGTGGGGTCCTCCAAAATAGGGAGACGGGTCATTACGATAAAGATTGCAACCAACAAACCTCCTTTCATTCCATGATGCCATAATATAAATACAAACTAATAAAAATAAAACGAGATGTAAAACAAAATGCAAAGCAAGTTTGAATCAACAAATAATTAATAGCTATCAAAACTCAATTCCCCGACAACAACGCTATTTTTGATAACGTCCAATCCACTCCTTATGAAGAGAGTGTAAATAATCGTTGGCAAAACAAATATAGCCAACTGATGTCGAGGTCGAATCCCACAAAGAATTGAGTCGATAGTCCAAAAGTTATAAACTAACTCAAACTAGAATGCATCGTTGTTCAACATTTGTAAAGTAAAAATGAGGGAAAAAGAGAAAATAATATCAAATTCTAATTTAGAACCAAGTGAGGGGAATTTTGAATGTTGCAATCGCAAGTAAGATGACTAGGGGTGTGCTATTGATGAGTTAACAACTAGAATGAAATTTACTTCATTGCCTTAGATTCAAATTTAGCATATAGCAGTGGATAAATTTCATTCTCTCATTTTTCAACCACAAGAATGTTTATGTCTTGGGTTTTCTCAAACCCTAAGGTCAAATTCAAATTATCAACCATAAAAACTTGAGGAAGGATCAAACTATTTCTAGCCTTGAGCCTTTAATGGAATGATAATATGGATTTTCACTATCTCTAGCTCTATCCCACATACCAACACTCCAAATCTTCCCAATTATCTTCTCACCTTTCTCTCTCAAGCAAAAGCAAGTAAAGTAACACAATTCATGTTTGGAACCATCAACTTTTATAATTAAAACTTAGAGAAAATAATAGATCTATACTTACAATTGAAATCCAAGAACAATTAATCAATACCCATTCATATTTACAAACCCACCATGCACATACCCCTAGATAGCAAGTTAGCTACTCATATTTATATATAGAGAGAAGATACCAAGTGAAATTACACAAAATTCTTAATAATGCTCCACAAATTTTCTTCACATGTTCTTACAATAATGGTGAGATTCTCCCAAAATAGGCTAAAGGAAAAGAAGAAGAAAAGTACTTTTTATCTCTACAATTTTGTGGTGTTCTTTTTCCTCTCTAGAATTGAATGTATGAATGAATGAAAAATGTGTGGTGTATAATTTTGGGTTATAAAAGTCCGTACTTTCTTGTGCATAACTTTCCATAGTTGTAATTGACGGCTTGTAGGAGCTTTGGGAACCTTTTTAGACGTTTTTGCGCTTCCATCAGCGAAATGGGTCACTTGCCCTTCGAACTATATTTTGCAGGTGCCAACCTGCTAAATACTAGTGAACAACTGGTGAAGCACCGGTCAAATGCCGGTGCCAACCTGTGAAGAATAGCCGATGCCAACCTGTGAAGCACTGGTGAACAACCGGTGCCACCTGTGAACCACCAGTGAACAACCAGTACCAACTTGCTAAGCACCGATGAATAGCCGATGCAAACAGTCCCACCTACGTTTCGCAAGTCTGGATCCATGAAAAGTAGGTTAAAAGCATGTTTTTAGCAGCTCTTTTTGAATTCAAATCTTTCATTACCTTTGTTTTCTTAAAATGCCTGCATAGAGAAGAAAAAGACATAAAACCTTCCTAAATGAGTTGGAAACCAAGCAAAAGCTCATGCTTAAAAGCCAAATGAGTTGGTAAATTACCAACACATCATCTATTTGATAGGAGAAACCCTGTTTGGACATCACATAAAATACAAATTTTCTTATTAATTTATCAAATCAACAATATTATGAAATAACAACAAGATGTTTTCCAAAACCTTGACTCTCTCAAGATCTAGTCTAGATAGTACAAGAGCTCTAACAGAATACTTGACAAGATAAATGACACAACATCATCTGAGGAGAAGAACATGGAAGCTGATGCTGAGTACTCCACATTAGTCAAGAAACTTCAAACTTGTCACAACCTACACCAAAAAGGTTAGCATGGTAGTATCAGTACACCACACGTATCGGTAGGCATCATCGGACGACTAAGATTAGTTCACATAACAACATAATAATTAACATAAAATCACAATTAATAAATTTAACAACTACTTCATTTATGCAATAATTCATTAAGTTTATTAACTACATTATCGTATCTTATGACTCAGCAAGGTTCACGCCATCACCTTACAACTTTAGCCATTAATTAATCTTTCAATCTCTCTCTCTCTTATCCCGCTGCAGTGGTTTCTTAGCGCGCCGTAACGGTTCCGCAACAACGGCGATTTACTCGCTACAGCGGTACCCAGGTAGTCAGTGGCCTAGTTCCCCTGATCCTGTTTTCTTTTATTTTGCCATGAAAACTTTATAACATCCTTACTTTATTTACCATTTCACTATCATGGACCAAGTCCCTTACCCCAATTTATTTACTTATTTAATTACTTAAAGGATTTTCTGACCTTCCTTAATGTAGTACATAATTAATAAATTTAAACCCGCATTCTCCCGGTATATCACTACCCTTTTACTAAACCTGTCAAGCTACCTTCTATGACCCTCAAAAACAACTTAAATCAGACATTCAATCACAACTACAGGTTTAATAACTCAAGAACACACAAGGAAGCATCAAACCATACCGATGGAGTCAAATCCTCCGTGATCAAATACCTGTATATACCTGTTTCTTTGCATCATAATTATGACATATGACACCATACCTTTATCGTATCATCATGTATTACATCCCAACCGTGTCTCTCACATCATATCTAAATCGTTTTGATATATTTTCTATCACACCAGTATATCTGCACCTCTTCGTCATTGCAACCATGTGTATTGATGTGCCGTGAGATTACAACACTTTCAACGCTCAAAACTAAGAAAATAACATGGAATTAGGTATGTTTATATGGATATAAGACACTTTTCTTTGGTTATAGGATAAATAGGTGTTGGAGAAAGAACGTGCAAAATATAGCTTGAAAGTGCAGAAAATAGGCATAAGTCGCAAGTCTTAGTACGAGCCGTAGGTTAATGCTACGAGCCGTACTGAGGATCATGAAAAGTTTCAAATGGCTAAGTTATGAAGAGTGCATACTACGACTCTCAGTACGAGAATGCTTGTACGAGCTGTAGCATTGAGTCGTGGAAAGATTCAGAAGATTTGCACGAGAGGCTGACTCCTGACACGGATAGACAGTATGAGTCATGGCATCAAGGTAGGAGTCGTACCATCACACTCGTGAAGAACTTCAGAAAAATTGAGAATTCTCAGAGTCAAGCCACGGAAGCACAGTACGACTCGTAGGAAGCATGTACGAGTCGTACCAAGGCCTAACACTTAGCCAAATTTCATTCCGTCAAGAACATATGGGAAGCAGGTACGACCCGTACAAACCTGCTACGGGTCGTAGGATCGATCGTGGCACAAGCTACATCAGTTATGGAAATTAACGCTGTTAGCCTAGGAAAAGAATTTTTATGTTTGTATAAGTATGTTTTATGTTTTATTTTCATAGGAGGACGTTGGAAGTAGTTAGAGAAGGTTAGAAAGTAAGGAAAAATATAGAATTGAGTTAATTGAATTGTGATCAACCTTTTCTTGATTTCTTTCTTGATCTTTGTGAATTGTTCTTGAGTTATTTCGGATATAATGAAAGAAGTTTTTCTCTTATCTATGATGGTAATTATTGATTTATATATTTAATGATAAATGCAAATCACAATCTTACAACTATGAGAGAGTAAAACCTCCATAGCTAGAGTTGTGGGAACCATGGTGGATTAACAAGCTAGGGTTACGTAAAAGTGATTCAAAACCAATGCAAAACGCTTGTATTGTATTCTGTTCATGCTTAAACGTTTCTTAATGGTGAACAACGTTAGGACTTGCCCGAATTCTTTACTTGCTTGAGCCTAGATTGTTAGAGATTAGGAAAAGAGAATTACAACAAAGCCTTGATCTTGATAATCATTGTATTAACTTGAGTTGTGGTTGCAAGATAGTTATATTTGGGACATATTAATAACGGTCAGTTTGCAATCACTCATGAGACCTGACCCGATGATTGAGTATAGTCATCCAATAGGGACGAACCAATGATTTGGATGAACTTTAGTTATCAATTGTACAAGTAAGCATTGGTGATGATCACGTATGTATAATCGAAGCAGTTATAAACCCACGGGGAACACAAACCCTTGTTATCCTTCATTTTTGATTTCAACCAAAATTTTCAGTCGTTTTAATTATTTCTTTCTTTAGAACCCCCAATTTGGAGTAATTACCCAACAAATTCACTTACTGGCTTTAGTCTAGCTCTTCCATATTCCCTATAGGTTCAACCCCAACCTCTTAGTTGGGTTTTTTTATTGACAACGTCCATTTCATACTTCAGTAGGAGGTATGGTTTGGGCATTATCAAAAGGTGGAACCGTTGCTAGGGAATACGGCTAAGACTAGATTAATTGCTTGTATCTGACTTTTGGTAGTTATTTCCTTAATTATGTTTTCTTTTTGTTTGTGATACCTACATGTTGTTTTTCGGTGGATTCCAAGCACTCAGAGTAGTGGAAATCCCTTGATTCCATTGAACCCCAAAATTGAACGGACACTGCGCAGGATGAAAAACTCGGAACAGAGAGATGCCCGCATAACTGAAGAAGCTAGGCAAGCCGAGTTAGCTTGGCAAGCTGCACTTTAGGATTCAGAAGATACCAGAGAAGAGGTTGTTAATGCTGGTCGACATGGGAGGGGCAACATAGGCCATAGACTTGCCCCTCAGTTCTTCGATGATGAGGATCTAGACATTGATGAAGTTGGGTCAACTAGAGAAATTGTGCCACCACCACTGCCCGCTGGGGCCAAATTCGACATCACAAGCACCATGAGTCAACTGTTAAACATGAAAGGGGTGTTCAGTGGTCATGAAGTGGATGATGCCAACCTGCACTTGATGAACTTTGTTGGAATATGCAAGGCGTACGGGTTGCTCGGAGTTAGCCAAGATGCCATTAGGCTCAGACTTTTTCCTTTCTCTCTATCAGGTGAAGCCACTTTATGGTTACCGGAGTTACCCAACGACTCCATAATCAACTGGAGAGAACTCAAGTAGGCTTTCTTGGAGAGATTCTTTCCCCCCTCTAGAATGTTGCAGCTAAAGGATGAGATCTACAATTTCCGACAACTCAAAATCGAGGCATTTCATGAAACCTGGCTGAGGTTCAAGAAGAAGTTGACAAAGTGTCCAAACCATAAGATCCCAAATGATAGTTTGTTGGAAATTTTTTTATAGGTCTTTAAACAATAGCACCAAAGTTGTGGCAGACATGGTGGCAGGAGGAGCATTGATGAGTCACACCTGGGAGCAAGCTGCTACTATCCTTGACAGGGTGACCAAGACAAACAAGGCATGGCATACCAGGGAGGCAGATGCAATAGCCAGTACATATGCTGTTGGTTTGGCTGCAGACCAACGTAGGAAGGAAGAAGAACGCCATCAGGAGTTGGCTCATATGCGCACATTGTTGGATTTGCTTAGAAAGAAAATTATGCGAGCAAGTGCCAAAAAGGTAAATACAGTGGGACACAAGGACTGAGACGGGGGCAGATCACTCTGATTTCGAGAAAAGGCAAGTTTCCTGGACATCCAGGTGGCGGGTTTCCGAGACAACGCCCAAGCATTTGGACAAGATAATAGGCGCCAATATTCTGGAAACCAAGGTCGGAACCAATACAAAGACAACTACAATCGAAATGGGTACAGAGACAGGAGCTGCGGTCGTGAGCGCGATGGAAGAAATGATGGCTACCGCAATGATCGCGATGGATTTTATGTGCCTCCCAATGCACGAGAGTGGGAGATTGGGCAGTCAAAGTTAGAGAGCATGATGGCAGAAATGCTGAAAAAGGTGAGGTCCACTAATGATCAATTGAAGGAGATCCGTGGTGATATATCAAGTATGGGTCAGAGAGTGGAATATCATGCAACAACCATTAAGTAGATTGAACAGCAGCTTGGGCAACTGTCAGCATCACTGAACCCTAGACAAAAGGGTACACTCCCTAGAAACATACAGAACCCAAAGAATGATGGCCATTGCATGGTGGTGATGTCTAGGAGTGGTAAGACCATAGTTGACCCCCTTTTTCCAATTGTAGTTGAGTGGAAAAAAGAGCAAAATTGAGGAGAATAAGAAGAGTGCTGACATGGAGAATGCTGAGTTGCCAGAGGCCCCGATAGGTGAGAAATAACCTGACATTGATCAAGGAGCGACTCAATTGTACCGAGCTATCCAATGACCACCGCCATCATTCCCTCAGAGAATGAAGAAAAAGGTAGAAAATGATAAGTTCCAGAAATTACTGTCAATGCTTAAACAATTATCTGTGAACATATCATTGGTTGAGACATTAGAACAAATGCCAGGATATGCTAAGTTTTGAAGGACTCAATGACAAAGAAAAGATCCGTAAGCTATGATCCGGTAGACACATTACTGTAGTGCCATAGCTACACGAGTCCTGGCTCAAAACAAGGAAGACCCAGGTACTTTCACTATACCTTGCACCATTGGCAATGTCGAGTTCGCAAGGGCACTTTGTGTTTTGGGAGCAAGCATCAACCTGATGCCCTTGGCAGTATTCAAGAAATTGGGCTTAGAAGCCCCCAACCGACCACTATGTGGCTACTGATGTTCGACAGAATTATGAAGAAGACAGAGGGGATCCTATTCGATGTACTTGTTAAGGTAGACAGATTCATATTCCCAACAGACTTCGTAATTTTGGATTGTGAGGTTGATTATGAGGTCCATATCATTTTGGGGCAACCATTCCTTGCGACTGGGAGGGCCTTAGTAGATGTGGAGGCTGGCCAGCTGAAGTTTAGATTAAACAAAGAAGAGGTCACTTTCAATATCTGCCGGACAATGCAACAACCTAAGGAATTCAGTGTAATCTTAGAGCTTGATGATGAATTCGAGTCACTTGACGAATTATGAGTAGTTAAGAAACTTGTGTCATGTCGCGACGTTAAATCAGACGTTTCTTGGGAGGAAACCCAAGTGGTGTCTTGGTGAATTCTAAGTAACCAGGCCACCTGCGTCGTGTCGCGGTGTTAAATCAAACGCTTCTTGGGAGGCAACCCAAGTGATTGAACTAATGTGTGTTCAGTGTGAAGGGAAGACAAAAACAAGAGGCAGAAATACTGTTGAAAAAGCAACTACTACGGTTGTCAGTACGACTCATGACAACATCCTATGAGCCATAACAGGAGGCGTGGAGAGGTTCAGAGATGTATTTCAAAGCAAAGACCTACGAGTCATCATACGGACCGTACCCACCTTGCACGAGTCGTAGGATGTACTCGTAGGTCCTCAGGTAAGTTTTTCAAAACTCTGACTTACGGGTCCAAGGGACGAGTCGTAGGGTCTTCCTACTATTCGTGGTACGAGTTGTAACGGGTCAAAATCTTTGAATTTACCCGACTCGGCCCAGATTTTTTAAATATGCCTCTCACCTATTTAAATCTTCAAACCTAAAACAGACCCCTTTCCCATGAAAACAAAACCAAAGCATGAACTAGACTTACGAATCCCTCACACCTGTAACTCAAAAACAAAGAACAAACGAGCAATTTCTTGCTCAAATCAAGTGCATCTCAACTCACACTCTTGATTACCAGTCGAAGTAAACAATCAACAAGTAAGTTTATTGATTTATTATGTGTGCGTGAAGTCATGATTGTCAAAACCCCAAGGAGTCTTTGTTTTTGCTCGAAAACTTTGAAGGAGACAATGACCAGGGGTGTTAGTGGACTATGTGCGACTGGGGAAACATTTTGAAAGTGGAAGAACTTGTGCATTGAAGCATTTAAAAATGATTTATGGGTAGTGACTAAAAAGGAGAGGGATTAGTAGTGTCAAATGGATTGAATTACATGCCTAGAACTTGGCGAAGACTGAGTACCCAAATCATGAATAAGAATTCTTGTAAACTGGACCAAAATTGAATAAGTCAAGAATAGAGATACGAAACATAGTACGGTTTGTGGGTTGTCACTACAAGTCGTACTGTGCATTCGTATCAAAGGTCTGAACAGGGCCACGCCCAAAAGAGGTAGAAAAGTCCTTCCTACGACTCGTGGAATCGACCTACGGGTCGTACCATAAGACGTGAAAAAATACAGAGAGAATTGTAGTGTAGGGGCATCCTCAAATGACTCAAGGTACCGGTCGTACCTTCATGGTACGAGTTGTACCTGTGAGTCGTAATGGAGCATATAGAATTTTTGGGACTTCATATGAGTCGTACCTCCAAGGTACGACTCGTACTGTTGACCCATAGTTAGATACTGAGAATTTCTCTCCTTGTTTTACTTTCTTAGATATGAGATTCTAACCCTCTTCTCTACAGGTACAATGACGATGAAGCGCAAAGCATCAAAAGCAGCTGCTCGGAGGATGTTACATGATGAAACATCTGAGTCCGAGCCTGAGCAAGCAGGCCACTCCCCTAGTGGTTCAGTTGAGGAGTACCAGGTTGATACATCCGACACTGACGGAACCAGAACCACTAGGGAAAGGCAAAAGCACAAGCCGTCGCAACTACTGCCACATCTGCCCAAGCTTCCCAGTTTGAGGAGGGAGCTAAAGAAGGTAATCAGGAGTCGGGAAGCGGCTCAAATGCAGAAGAAAGGTCTGAGGAGACCCAATCAGGAGAGGCATGTGGCAGTGATGACTCAGAGGAGGAGGCTCCTAATGTTGTGCAAGAACAGACTCCGTCTAGAGAGAATCTCACAGTCCGGTGGAGAGTGCCGGGAGCTAAAGAAATTTATGAGAAAGGCACTTCTCTCACCACCAAAAACAAGCTAAGGCGGAGCATCCAAGAAGAACCGCGGATCCTCACAAACTCACTGAATGAAGTTGAGTAGATGAAGCGGATATTCAGCTTCTATGGCTTCGAGTGGATGGCCAAGACTCCAGCTCAGTATACGGCAGAATTGGTCCGAGAGTTCTATGCCAACTATTTGGCCACCATGGAACAAAAGGCTAAAGAGGGGCAGAAAGTAAAAGACCAGCCCTGACTTGAGAGTGTTTTGGTCAGAGGATGAGAGGTAGACATATCAGAGCGGACCATCTCTTGGGTTCTGTATGGACCACAGTTTGTAACTACACGGATGATGCCAGAGTATGAGTACAAGGTGGAGGCAATGAAGCAAATCAGGTAGTTGGGTTTGGAGGAAAGGCAGAGGCAACTGCAATGGTTGGTGGGTGTGGTTGCTGAGGATAAAGAGGAAGCTGAGTGGATTGCTGGTGGAAAGAAGGTTACAAAGAACTCACTAAACTTCATAGCCAAAGCATGTTGGACACTAGTACGCCACCGGTTAGCACCCACAGTCAACAAAAACACATTGAGTGCTGACATAGCAGCTTTGGTGGCATGCCTCATGTCTCGATATCCTATCAACATCCCGAGGATCATCGTAGAGGAGATACGAGACTGGGTGGTAGGATTGAGCACTACCATCCCATTCTCGAGTCTTGTATTCATACTATGCACAGAGGCAGGGGTGCCAATACGACGGGGTGAGGAGCGTCTGATCAGAGGGCAGAGGATAGCAGACATCGACCTTATCTAGGATGAAATGAACCTGGTAAGCCGAGCCCGGCTTCCCACAGTAGTTCCATTGGCCTAGCCAGCAGGTGGCGTACAAGTGAATGTCCCCACCTTACTGGAGCAGAGCGAGACACCGGCTATAGATGCCGGTCATTCAGAGGCTGCTCCTAGCACTTCAACTATGCCACAGCCTTGCTTGCAGACTCAAACTACAACAGGGCATGTCTTAGTGCCTCAGGACTTCCTCTAGAAATTGGCCAAAAGGTTGACCACGGCTGAAAGAAAAATTCAAGCTATGACGAAAAACGTGAAGCCATGGGTCAAAGCAGAGATAGACACAACAACTTAGGCCTTACACGCTAGCCTGGACTGATTTGAGAGCCGATTCAGCAGGCGTATGGCGGATCAGACGGATACCAGCAGTCTCCGTGAGGAGTTGGGGGCTCTTCAGACCATGTAGCCAAGTTGTCATCATGATAGCTGACAGTCATAACATCTCCCACTCTTCCAAACCTCGATAAAGGGCCAGATGAGGAGATTGATTTGGCAGCTTACTGGGAGCCGACGACAGCTGTTGGAGAAAAGGGAAAGAAAAGAGCTTTCGAGGATGTTGGAGAGGAGAGTTTGAGGAAGAAAAGGAAGAAGGAGAGACGAGAATGCAAGCGGGCCAGAGCACAGAGCCTGCAGGCTCATGGCTCACATTTTTCAGAGCTGTAGGAGCGAGCTAGAGGAGCAGGCAGCTCCACAATGACTCAGCCCGATCTTGCTAGTGGTCGGGACCCTTTAGGCGAGCCACCTTCAGCCCCACAGAGGCTGTAGAGGCGACCGAGACTACTGAGGGGTAACGACTCCCCATATTGATACATTATTGAGTGCGCCGACCACCGCTAATACCATGATTACAGCGGAAATACCTCCTCCACAGGATGACAGGAGCGCCTAGAGTGCCATAGGTATGTTCCCTGACCTATGTTCTTGTAGTTCATGCTTCGTGGACGAAGCTCAATTTTCAAAAAACAAGGGGGAGGGGGTGTACTTGCAATTTTTGGAATTTTTTTTGGATTCGTCCGAGGGTTTTTCTTGCTGTGTTTCTTTCCCTCGGACATGCTATCTAGTAGAACCAATATGTTTAGGATTTTATTTTCTTATTTTGTGATTTTTGTTTAATTAGGAAATGACTTGGGAGTACTCAGCCAATGAAAGTGCACTAGTTTTGAATTTTTAAAAAAAATTGACCCTGTTTAAAATTTTCGATGCACTAGCTATGTATTTGTGACTGCATGCATGATTTTAGTGGATCTTTTGATGTCATTTAGTTTATTAGCACGAGGAGCCTTGTTAAGCCATGTGTAAACCGAATAGGTAAGGTGAATATAAGTCATGTGCCATGAGTGAGTGAGGTATAATACTTAGTTCAGTACTGTGTTGAAGATCTAGAACTTTCCTGGTTGGTTTTGCATAGGCTGAGGATGGTTGGTTAGGATATGATCATAGACCATTCTTTGTTAAGCTCAATTTTAGCCTAAATAACCCTACCAAAATCATACAATTCCCTTGATCCCAATTTTGTGCCTTTAATAGACCATTTTTCTTTGATTAACCGATGAATCGTACCCATTTTTTATAATGAACCTGTTTTGGCCTGGTCCTTCTTTGGATATTGTGAACCTCAACATAGGGCAAAATTTCTAAGTTGAGGGTAGCTAGAGCAGGCGTGCATAAATGGTGGGAACGAGAAAAAGGGAAAAAAAAGAGAAAAGGTTAAAAATGAGGTGTGGTGTGAAAAAAAGAGATGAACAAGTTGTAAATCTTGAAAAAGAAAATTTAAAAGAAAAAATATATAAAATTCTTGAAGAAGTTGAAATTACACCACACCCATACAAATGCACATAAAAGAGGTGAAAAGGGAGGAAAATGAATGAAAAAAATAGAGGGTGAAATAGGTGAATGGTGAAGCCAATGTATGTAGTGCCAAGGAAGGGATAGTCACTCAAAAGTCTCTCATATTTATCATGTCCAGCCCTAGAGCCTATATTACAATCCACAACAACTCCTATAGTGATCCTAATCTGACCATCTGACAGACTGAAGTAGAGAAAATAAGGGCAAGCCTATGGTATTTGATACATAATACTTGAAACTTCTTTGTGAGAGTGAGCGTCTCGCTTGTTTAGTCTCATGCAATATCTGACACTATATCTGTGAGTGGGGACTTCATTTGTTATAAGGATACATGAATTATGTTTACTTTTACCATTGGTATATGTGAAAAGCATTGGTGATGACTTGATTGCCTGTTGATAGCTAGATGACATATCTTGATCCTGTTTATCATGTTTTGTGGTTGCTTGTAGTACATTAGCTGATGTTAGTTCATGGAAAAAGGGTCAGAAGTTGTTGAATGTTTAGTGCAAGTTTTGTTTAGTATTGACTTTAGTATTCTAGGTTTATTTTCTAGTTGAACGTCGTATTTAGTTTTTCTTTTCTTTGCCTGAGGACATGCAAAAGTCTTAAGTTGAGGGTGTTTGATGTGCTGTGAGTTTACAACACTTTCGACGCTCAAAACTAATAAAATAACATGGAATTAGGTATGTTTATATGGATATAAGACACTTTTTATTTGGTTACAGGATAAATAGGTGTTGGAGAAAGAATGTGCAAAACATAGCTTGAAAGTGCAGAAAATAGGCATAAGTCACAAGTCTTATTACGAGCCGTAGGTTAATGCTATGAGCCGTACTGAGGATCATGAAAAGTTTCAAATGGCTAAGTTATGAAGAGTGCATACTATGACTCTCAGTACGAGAATGCTTTTACGAGCTGTAGCATTGAGTCGTGGAAAGATTCAGAAGATTTGCACGAGAGGCTGACTCCTGACACGGATAGACAGTATGAGTCATGGCATCAATGTAGGAGTCGTACCATCACACTCGTGAAGAACTTCAGAAAAATTGAGAATTCTCAGAGTTAAGCCACGGAAGCACAGTACGACTCGTAGGAAGCATGTACGAGTCGTACCAAGGCCTAACACTTAGCCAAATTTCATTTCGTCAAGAACATATGGGAAGCAGGTACGACCCGTACAAACCTGCTACGGGTCGTAGGATCGATCGTGGCACAAGCTACATCAGTTATGGAAATTAACGCT
>JACEIK010001146.1:263516-315077 GCA_018107945.1 Datura stramonium
AAGTAAGCATTGGTGATGATCACGTATGTATACCTGAAGCAGTTATGAACCCATGGAAAACACCCCCTAGTTATCCTTCATTTTTTATTTCAACCAAAATTTTCAGTCGTTTTAATTATTTCTTTCTTTAGAACCCCCAATTTGGAGTAACTACCCAACAAGTTCACTTACTGGCTTTAGTCTAGCTCTTCCATATTCCCCGTGGGTTCAACCCCAACCTCTTAGTTGGGTTCTTTATTGACAATGTCCGCTTCATACTTCAGTAGGAGTTATGGTTTGAGCGTTATCATGTATCATACCATACCCGCACTATCTTTGTCCTACAATCATACCATGGTGATATTCCGGGCACACGCCTCCATCACATCACTGCACACACTTGCTAGAGGTTTTTATGTTTGTCTTTCCAGTCATGATTTATAGGGGAATCTAGAAATCCATGTACTGTATGCCTAGCCATATGAGACCTTTATCATACCTGTTTGTGTACTCATGTTTGCACACCCATCCGTATGATTATTTAGTCATGCTTGTTTGTGTACCACTCATACCGCTTGCCCGGATACTCACCTCGGGTATGAGCCACTCATATCTAGCCCTCACTCACGGCATTGATCACACAATTTGCTCTTCCAAGTCTCATCCCGACCCCGGGCCTTTTTTCTTAGCATGTAAATGATTTACCTTCCGATTATGACACACCTTTTCATTCACTTGTCCAGTTTTCATAGATTCCCTTGATCATTTCAGGCACAACATATCATCGTTAAAATATCAATAAAATCACACACAACCAAGAATTACACATCACTAATTATAGCAAAATCCTAGTTCTAGGCCATTTCATGACCCGTTAATTATTACATAATTTATATCAGAAGTTCTATGATGAGGTACAATACTAGCTCGCTTGCGAGATTGGGCTCCGCAACGGCGGCATCAGTGCCACCACTGCGGTCTTGCTGCAATGGTTCCCGGATTGCTGTAGTGGTACTGTTCAGGCAGTACTTCGATCCGTTCTTCCTTACAGATATTCCACGAATTATTTCTTCGCAATATCTCACCTATTACACATAAACTACATCGATTCATCTCTATAATCACCCTACCTTTTTTTTTCAAGCAATGATAATCTAATTGATATGAAACAAACAAACCTAGGTCACAACATAACAAAGATAAATTTACTAGACTCGTAGCTCACTTTCTCCCCCAACTCAAGGGTCACGATTCAAGCCATGCAATAATTATATTCCACCCCTCAATGTTCAATCCCTGTATTATATAAGTAAGGATTTATGATTGACTGTTTAATATCATAATTCAAAAATGAAGGATCATATATACACACACATACACATCAATAAGCAATATCTAAAGTCTATTACGCATAAAAGCAACCCACTCCCATATCTTCATTATCTAAAGTCTATTCCCATTAAACCATAATCTATGGAATTTCATCTCATGGGAATTTCAACACCCTTTCCCTATTTCCTTCGCCCCAGACACTTACTAATTATCGTCTTTCCTGACAATTACTCACCAATTTTCCCTTACTCATCAATAGCACATCAATTATACGCACACATATTTCGCTAATCAAAGTCTAGCACAAAGGTGAGTAAACCATAGCCTACCTAGGTGCCGAGCTATCATCGAGATATTTTCAGCTGCGTGCTTGCATTGAGTTTCGAGTTCTTGCAAGGATTTATCATGGCTGATGGTGAATCCCTCGCCCTTTCTAGCCTCCTCCTTTTCTTTCCTTGTTAGAAATTACCACTTTTATTTTTTTGTGCATTTTATTCGGCGACCTTATAAGAATAGGATTTTAAATCTCATCTTGAATAGAATTTCAGGGTTCTGTTCCACGTCACCCGCTGCAGCGGTTCCGCTAGAGAGAAAATTAGTCCTGCTGCGGCGATCTCGCAGCTGGGATCACCTGATTTCAACTTGGTCCATTATAATTTATTCGAGTCCATTGTCCCTGGATTTGAGAGCGTAGCTCGGTCCTTTGAAAAATTTTAAATTCTTCCCCATCTATGTCTGCGAGGTGCTATAGCGATTGAACGGGTCGTTACATTAGATGCCAACTAAAAATTTGTTCGTCCCCGAATGACCTTACGATATAGGCGGAAGCTTTAGTCACCCCATGTTGATCCTAATATTAATCTTTGTTTTAATCGCCTCTAGTTGGCACCGGGGTCTTATCGGTGGTTGTTTCTCGATCCTCGAACTGATCATTTGAGGGACCCTTGTATTACACATTAGCCTTAAATCCATTTCATATAAACCTCATAACTTCTCAACAAAATTGTTTCGAACCGCGAATCAAGCATTAAACTACGCATTTTCCCTTTCATAACGCTTTCTAAGAATCCCAATCTTGTTCGGGTATGTAACCTTCAGGGATATATGAACCCAACGACACCCAAATTGCCGTATTTATTTCAGCATAAAAAATTAGATCAAATTGCCACCCCAAGCTTTCGAGGCCCAATTTGAAGTTTTATATTAGACCATGCTTACTCAAATTGAGTTAAACCTCCATGCTTACAACACCTCTCCTGATCCCATTGCCCTATTATTATCGTGGGGAGGAATCTCAGTACTTCGCGGCCCCTAATTGTCAGATTTATTGTTATACCCCGAAAGCCCAAAGATCAGACCTGACAGTTGAAATGGAGAAAACAAGATTTTCTGCACTAGGTCACAGAAGTAGTCATCCTGTGACTCGTGGGGTAGACCACGAGTCATGAAGTGACTCGTAGTGAGGTGCACGACTTAAGTTGGAAATTGTGAGTTTAGAGTCCCCACGGACATGACCACGAGTCGTGGTCAGTCCCCACGACTCGTTGAGTCAATCGTGGTCAAGGGCTATTGAAAGATGAAAGTTGAGTGCTAGTGTTCCCTATGAATGGACACAATGAATCGTGGTCAGATTCCACGATCCATTAGGTTGGTCGTGGTCAACAATGATTAGGATCTTGAGATTTTGGGGCAGTGAAGGTGACGGGTGGTGACCACGAGTCATGGTCACTTGTAACGACTCGTAGGGTCCCCCATGGAGAACCCTAGATGAAATTTAGATAGTGCACACGACTACTGGAGGCCACGAGTCATGGTCCTTAGTAACAATTCGTCCAATCCCTCGTGGGGACTAGCAGTCAATTATTTTCTGCGAATTTAGTAAGGGCTTATCCGTAATTCCTATGATCCTAAGGCCTAACTACGTCATTTTAAGCAATGAATAGTGAGTATTAAGAGGGGTAATTCATTCTAGACTATTCCTACTCATGCATGCAAACTTAGAGACATAGAGAGGTGATCAAGCTTAATCCCCTTCAAGCTTTTCTTCAATCTTTAACTTGGAAATCAGAGGAGTTATAGAATCAGTCCATCTCAAGTATGTAGGGTTATGAATGAGTGAATTTGTTCACATCTATGCCCAATCTCTCTCTAATTCATGAAATTCTATTGATAATTCTATGGAGTTTTATCCCAATTCTTATGAAATCCTTATGATCTATATATGAGTTAATTTCTCTCATGTATAAATTCATGTTTTATGAATCATGGGAAAATTTTATAACAAATTTTATAACTATTTAGATTTAAATTTTTCTACAAACTATTCAATTATATGTTTCATGATAAATCAAGTTATAATTCTACTTCAATTTTGATGTTCATTAACCCATTATGATTTATGACTTATGATATGATTTGTCTCAAATGCTCATCATGAATTTATGAATATCAAGTATATACATGTTCTACAAGTATGCATGAACTTCATGATTTATCGATTTATGATTTTGATCGACTCACTGCCCTTTCATGGCTAGTTCACGTATTTCAAGCATGCTTATGATTACATGATTTAACTAGCTTATGAATCTCATGTATAATATCCTATGAGCACTTGGCTATATTTTGGGAGTAGTATTTAACACCAAGTAGTTAGAGCCTAGGTTTTTTTTCGAGTCTCGTAACTACGTGCCACCGAAGGTCACGATGGGACCTCCTGAGACTATCCTCCGCCCGGCCGGTCTTTTCATGAGTGATATCACCTTTTTCATGGTTCTACCCTTGGCAAGGTACGAACATCCTCCCGACTAGGGGTTTACAAAAATGGCCCATGTGCTCATATGGGGTGTGCTCTGCTATAAGAATTTTCCACTGCTCCTTCAATTTACGTATGTTTATGTTTATGCACTTTGGCTTAAGTCATGTTCAATAATGTTTTTCTCTTATGATTAAGGATTATGGTTAATTTATGAATGTTTCTTGAAAACCTTGAGCCTCATGTTTACATTGGTATTTTACACATGATTATGGCCAGTCTGGGTCTATGAAATGTTATGTATTTTAAATTATCCGTTTTACTTTCTTGCATACTCGGTACATTCCACGTACCGACCGCATACTCTATGTTGTATCGTTTCATGATACAAAGTCCGGCATCTGCATCTGCCTTTGTGGCCCTAGCCAAATTTTTCTAGAGTTAGTACTTCTGCCTTGTTGGTGAGTCCTCATCTCGAGGACCACATCTCTTATCTGGGCCATTTTGTATTTTAAGTTTCAGTTTCTTAGGGAGTTAGTTAGGTCTTTCCCATCAACCTATCGTTGTAGTAGAGACTTTCGGTATTCGCCTAAACTCATGTGATGTATCTCGTGCTTCATATTATGTTTAGACTTTCTGCCACGTTATTTATGTTGATCTTACACTTTTATGCCGATTGAAAGTTAGATGTATGTTTATGCCTTGGGTCAACTTGGAGTCCATCAAGTTCCTTGTCCCGTGTCTCATTCAGGTCTATGTTTGGGTTGTGACAAACTTGGTATCAAAGCAATAGGTTTGAAGCCGTAGGGTGTTCGGAAGTTACATAAGTAGAGTTGTTTTTATGTGCGCACCACACTTATGACGAAGAGGTTGGTGAAACGTTTAGGAAATGTTCCCTTCTTTTCATGATTCATATCGTGCAATGAATGTCTATCTCGACCTTCTAACTCGTGCTATACACACTTATAGAATCATGCCAGACGGGTGAATGGAAGAAGAAAACGGAAACAACCATGAGAATCAGAATGGAGAGGGGAAAACCATCGTGCCCCACCTCTACAGAGCACACACTGAGCCGACGCCCACACTGGCCCAGGTGCCATACGTATGCTAGGATAGGCCTTGGACTGCCTGTGTCAATCAATGCATGCGGACGATCTCCTTTAGAATAGAATGCGGCAAATGCTCTGGGTAAGGATTTTCGAGGATGAACCTACCGTAGTTCTGTCAAACGTGATGAGGATCCACATGAATTATTGATGAGATTCTGAAGATTACCTAGGTCATGGGGGTGATAAATGGGGTGCATCGACTTGGCCTCTTATTAGCCGAGTGCTGCACACATCTCGGTTCAAATAGTGGAAAGATGGGTAGGTGTGTGGGAATGTGCTCCTATTAGTTGGGATGAGTTTCATGCCGCCTTTCTAGATTGATTCTTCCTCGTGAGATGAGAGCTGAAAGCGGCCGAGTTTATGAATGTAAAGCAGGGTAAAATGATAGTTCAAGAGTACGTTTTTAGAAAGTTTACCCATTTATCCAAGTATGCGCTCGACAGTTAGTGGTGTATTAGAGAGCTCTGTGAAAGGTGTTTGTACATGGAGCATGATTACCTGGATAAGGATTGCAGATCTCCATGCCGCATCGTGACATGGATTTTCCCGCATAGTTTTATACACCCAAAGAGATGGAGGCAGTGGTATCGTGGGGAGAGAGGCCACGAGGGCTAGGACGCACGCTATGGGACTTCTTAGCCTAGATCTAGGATGGACATCGTCGCCAGCCTCATCGTAGGTCTTTTTTCTAGCACTATCATCAACTAGTACATTATCTAGACCACGCAGGTGATAAGAGGAGCAGGCCTCGCATTCGAGGGGCCGTAGTAGCATGCGCATAGAGCGCACCTTTCAAATTTTGTGTACTAGTTATGGCAAGAATCACCCATGGAGACATTTAGTTGGCTCGTGACGCTTGTTTTCTGGGGTGTGGTAAACTCCCATTACGTACCAAGGGATTGCCTTTCACCTGCATCAGGTGGTGGAGCATGTATGCAAGCTACTGGGCTTAGCAAATTTCCGCCTACGTCCTTCCCAAAGAAAGTCAATTAGTTCACGGCACAAGTTACGCTGTAATTGTGCTTTATGCCCTTGCATCGCGCCAGAGCAAAGACAGACTCCCCGAACGTGGTTACCGATATGTTACGAGTGTTCCACCTGATGCTTATTCTTATTAGATCTAGGGGCTACTCTTGTCTTTTGTGACGCCTTATGCTGCTAGTAGTTTTGGTGTCGGCTTCCAAAATTCTATCAACACCTTTCTCGGCCTATACTTCTAGCCGGTGACTACCATAGCCCGAAGGGTATATAGAAGTTGCCCAATCTTAGTTCTTCGTAAAATCACCCTCGCCAGACTCGGCAGTATGCGATGATACCGACGTTATCTTTGGCATGGATTGGCTACAGTATATTATGCCTCAATTAATTGTAGAACCCATGTCGTGAGTTTAGATTTCCTAGCTGAAAGGCCCTAGAGAGTAAAGGGTAGTTAAACCGTGCCTACAGATCATTTTTTATTTCCTACCTTAAGGCCGTGAAGATGATTTTCAAAGGTTTTGTACCATTTAGTTAGGGTTAAGGATGCTAAGACCGAACCCCGTCTATCCAATGGGTCAAAGATTTCATGTGAGTATCCATAAGTGTTCCCTAATGATCTACTGGGTATTCTTCCGAGAGGAAAATTGATTTTGGTATTAACCTTCTTCCCGACAAGTAGCTTATATCTATTCCTCCTTAGAGAATGGCTCCACCGAAGCAAAGGAGTTGAAAGAGCAAAGCTGGAAGGACTCTTCTAGACAAGGGTTTCATTAGACCTAGAAAGTCTCCACGGGTGCACCAGTTCTATTAGTTCGAATTTAAGGATGGTTCCCTTCTATGTGCATTGATTATCTCCGCAATTGAACAAAGTCACCATCACGAACAAGTATCCTCTTCCTGTGATTGATGATTTGGTTGACCAGATTCAGGGTGCTAAGTGCTTCAAAGATAGACCTTAGATCTCGGATACCATCGCCTTAGGATTCTGAGAGTGACATTTTTGAAGGCACTCTTTAGGACGCCAGAGATGGTCATTATGAGATTGGTAGTTATGTCTTTTGACTAATGAATGCTCCCGCAGACGTGGACTCGGGATGAACAAGGTGTTCAAGCCATACTTAGATATGTTCGTGATCGGTTTGGCCGATGACATCTCGATATACTCGAGCGAGGAAGCAGCATGCCGTCATTTGAGGGTGGTATTACATACTCTGCAAGGATCGCCAATTATATGCTAAATTCAAGAAATGTGAGTTTTGGTTGAACTCGGCATTTTTGGGCCATGTGGTGTCTAGTGATGGTGTTCTGTGTGGATTCTCCGAAAATAGAGGCGGTAAATAATTGGCCTAGATGGGTGAATCCTTCAAACATCCAGAGTTTCTTTTGGATTAGCTAGTTATTATCGAAGATTTGTTGAGGGATTTTCATTTATTGCAATGCAATTGACTAAATTGACCCAAAAGAAAGCAAAATTCCAGTGGTCTGATGCTTGTGAGAGGAGCTTTCAAGAGTTGAAGACTCGACTTACCTTAGTTAACGGTTAACCCTACCCAAGGGCACCGATGGGTTTGTGGTGTATTTCGATGCTTCTAGGACGGGCCTTGGTTGTGTATTGATGCAACACCTGCAAAGTCATAACATACGCTTTCTAGGAAACCGAAGGTTCATGAAAGGAATTACCCGACTCATGATCTTGGAATTGGCGTAGTGTTATTTGCCTTAAAGATATGGAGACACTATTTGTACAAGGTTCATGTAGATGTGTTTATGACCACAAAAGCTACAATATGTGTTTGGCTACGTATGATCTAAATCTATAGTAGAGGTGGTTGGAGCTACTCAAGATTATGATATGAGTGTCCCTTACCATCCGGGTAAGGCCAAGGTAGCAGCGCACGACTTGTAGACTCTATGGGGAGTGTGTCCTATGTGGATGAGGAGGAAGGAGTTGGTGAAGGATGTGCACGGCTTGCAAGGCTGGGAGTCTGCTTTGGTCGACTCAATCGATGGCGGTGTTGTCGTCCGTAATGGATTAGAATCGGCCCTGGTGACCGATGTAAAAAGCTAGACAAGACGAGGACCCCATTTTGCAAAGTTAAAGGAATTCGCTCGTAATCGAAGGTGTAGTGTCTTCCAAAGGGGGAGATGGTGTGCTTCGATATCGTGGTCATTTGTATGGAATTCTAGACATTGATGATTTGAGAATCTGGAATGCTGTACGAGGCTCATATCCCGCAGGCTCGATACACCTGTGTGTCACCAAGATGTACCGTGATCTAAGGGGAAGTCTATTTGGTGGAATGACATGAAGAAGAGACGTAGCGTAATTTGTAGATAAGTGTCCAAATTGTCAACAAATGAAGGTTTGAAAGCACTAGAGACCATGAGGGTGTGCTCCGTGATACGCACGTTTGCCATTGGAAGTGGCAAGAAATTAATATGGACTTCATCACTAGGTTGCCTCACACTCATCGTCGCATGACTCCATTTAGGTGGTTATGGACAGTTGACCAAAGCCGCTCATTTTCTACCAAATAAAACTATTGATCAATGTGGGAGGATTATGTCAAACTATACATCCGAGAGCTTGTTCGGTTGCATGGAGTGCCCACGTCCATCATATCGCATAAAGGTACTCCGCCAATTTCGCTTTGGAGGTCGCTTTCAAAGCGGATTTGGTACTGGTCAAGCTTCGCACAACATTTCACCCGCAACACATGGTCAAGCGGAGCGTACAATTCAAACTCTCGTGTACATATTGAGAGCATGTGTAATTGACTTCAAGGGAAGTTGGGATGACCATTTGTCTCTTATTGAGTTTGCATACAATAACAACTATCATTCTAGTATCCGCATGGCTCCATTTGGGGGCTCTATGGGCGGAGACAGAGACGCTCTATTGGTTGGTTTGAAGCTGAAGCCGCACGATAGGAACAGATTCACCCATGAGTCCATAGAGAAATTCAATCATATCGGGATGTTGAAACATCTCAAAGTTGTCAAAAGTTGTTGATGTGAGAAGGAGGGCAATTGAGTTCGAAGTTGATGATTGAGTGTTTCTAAAGGCGTTCCC
The DNA here is from genome assembly GCA_018107945.1 of Datura stramonium. Lineage (NCBI taxonomy): Eukaryota > Viridiplantae > Streptophyta > Magnoliopsida > Solanales > Solanaceae > Datura > Datura stramonium. The sequence goes on from JACEIK010001146.1 coordinate 272,746, forward strand.
ATGAAGGAGTGATGAGGTTTGAAAGAAAGAAAGATCATCCCGTTATGTTGGCCCCTATCGATTGTGAAGCGGGGCTTGGCAAGGTGGCATATGAAATTGAGTTGCCTTCGAATTAGCTTCCATGCATCTCGCTTTTTCATGTATCACTCTTAAAGAAGCGCTTTGGGTGATCTTACTCTAGTTGTACCCCGTGGACAGATAGTGTGAGAGACAAATTTAGTTATGAGAAGATTTCGTGGAAATATCAATCGCCGTTCAAGGCAGATACAAGGAAGTAGCTTTAGTTAAAGTTTATAGAGGAATCAAGTCATGTTGAGGGCACTAAGTGGGAAGCTCAAGCGTATATGATGGCTAGATACCCACATTTATTCCTTACTGTCGCCTCTAGCTTGAGGTATCAATTTTTTCCCTAAAACTCTATTCAAGCCATGTTCGGCTCATGTGCCCCAGCTTTCTTTCATATATGTGGATGTATGTATGATTCATGCATTCCCGTTCGCATATGTAGTTTAAATCGTGAGTTAGTCGTTCCATTAGTTTTTGGTTTGCGTGACGCATTTGAGTATGATGATTGCATTTTCCCCGTTTCCTATATGATTTTCAACATTCGAGGATGAATGTTCCCAAGGGGGATATATTATTATACCTCAAAGCCTCCAAAGATCGATACGGGAGTTGAAAGAGAGAAATGGTTTTGCACCAGTCACGTAACGAGTCATCCCGTGACTCAGGCAGAATTGCGATTCGTGAAGTACTGCAGTGAGTAATCACTTAAGTTGGAAATTATGAGTTTGTTGTCCTCACGACATGACCACGAGCCGTGGCCGCCTCCCTACGACCATGGTCACCCCACCTACCAAGAGTCATGGTCAAGGGTTATTGAAAGATGAATGTCGATTGGTAGTGTTCCCTTTATGAATGGACACAACAAATTGTGGTCGTATGCCACGATCCGGTTAGGTTGGTCATAGTCAACAAGATTAGGATCTGAGACTGGGGCAAAGGAAGGTGACGAGTGGTAACCACGATTCATGTCACTTGTAACGACTCGTAGGGCCCCCGTGGCGAACACCGAAGAATTTTTGTACGCTCACAATGATTGGAGGCTACGAGTCGTGGTCCTGCACATTTTCCGCCTGGGGCCTCGGGAAGATTTGGCACAAGTGGTTTTCGCATCAGGCAGGCTTGTCTGTATCTCTACATCTAAGTGCTCAAACTGGCGCTAAGCTAAGCAGCAATAGTGAGTATTAAGAGGGGTAAATTCATTCTAGACTATTCCTACTCATGCATACAAATTTAGAGAAATAGAGAGGTGATCAAACTTATTTCTTCAAGCTTTTCTTCAATATTTAATTTGGGCAATCAGAGGAGTTATAGAATCACCATTCAGTATGTAGGGTTATGAATGGGTGAATTTGTTCACAACCATGCCCAATCACTCTCTAATTCATGAAAACTATATGTTGATCCTGCGGGGGTTTTACCCAATGCATGAATTTCCTAAGTTTCCACAATGGGTACGATCTAAGCATGTTTCGATTGTTGAATTATGATTCATGGGCAAGCTTACAATATCTTCAAATTATAATCATATTTTCAAGTTTTATAAATCATGATGCCCATCTATGAGAAGTTCATGAAAGTTGAGATCTATGATGTGTTCAAGTATGATGAGATATTTATGATGAAAAACATGTTTTCAAGTTACCTATGTCTATGATCGTGTTTTTAAGTGAATCAAGTATTTTCAAGCATGTTTTAAGTATTCTGCAAGCCCTTATATATTCAAGTATGATTTATGATTTCAATGCACTAGCTTACCACATGGTTTCGGAGTCTATACTCCCAATTATGTTCATCTTGTAGGCGTTTTGAGCCAAGGCTCTTATGTTATGATTTCAGATTATGTATGTATATGATACCAACTTTTGTCACTAGAAGATGGTCGTTCATTTAAAAATGATAGAGAGTATATGATATTTTTGGAAGTAGTGTCTAGCACCGAGTAGCTGGTGGTCACTAACCTTATGCCTCGCATCTACGAGTCAACGTAGGTATGATCGATTATTTCGGGGACCTCCTTTATGCTTTCCCTTCCCTAAGGGGCCTTCATCTTGATATTGATATCATGATACCGCCCTTAGCCTTGGCAAGGCTTTTGATGGCTCTTCCCACTTGAGTGTGATAGTCGGGACCACGTAGTGTTCTATCGTGGTAATGTTGATTATAAGACGAAGCTCCTCATTGTTCCTCATGATTGGGCTATGCATGCTTATCATCCATGATATATATATATATATATATATATATATATATATTTTAAATGTGTTTGACCTAATGTTCGCTTACTCTATGATTATCGATTTCATCTTTGGGTCATTCGATTCATTATGATGTTCGCTATGTTCGTATCATGATTTAAAATAGTATGCAAGCCCTACTCGCATTTTTATCTTGATTATGTTTTATATTATGCATGTTTTAATGATTTTACTTAAGCGGTTTTACTTACCTTGCATACTCCTGGCATATTTCACGCATCGACCGCATGCTCTAGGTTGTATCATTTATGATGCATCGATCTTCGCACTCGCGCCACTAGTCCGAGTTAGCATCCGCCCTATTGGTGAGTCCTCATCTCGTCGAGGCCCCTTTCTATTCGGGCCATGTTTACGTATTTTCACCGTACTTAGAGTTAGTTGGGGTCTTGTCCCATCAACTCATCAGACTAGAGGTTATTCCAGATAGATTGTGGATCTGGCCTGTGACACTCGTGTTGCATGTTTAGATTTTATGTTATGTTTAGACTTCGCTATGATTATTATGTTGATCTTTTGTTTTTATTGATTGAGTTAGAAGTTATGTTCATGTCATGGGTCAACTTGGAGTGTCTCTCGAGGTTCCTTGTCCCATGCTCCGATTCCTCCGTCTTGGCGTTGGAATCGTGATTGTAGATAGAATGCCTCGAGCAAATGATCCCCTACCTAGTCTGACTAATCTTATTGACACCAGAAAATCAGGAAGAAATAGGTCCAAATTTTGTCTCTCTTTTAATGTTAACAAGTGATATATGTCACGGTTCTGACTCCAACACGCCCGAGGCCTATGCGCGCTCTGAGGCGCCTTTCGCTGGGACAATATAGTTGTTTGTTTCCGCCATGGCTTTCAGAGAACGGCCTGGGCCTCGACTGTGCTTGTAGGGTTGGCCAAGTCTCTTCACCGTTGTTTCAAGAACAAATGACAAGCTCCCGCATTTAACCTGCTGGCTCGCTCGACATTTGAAGGGGGGACGACGTGCCTATGCCACAACCTGTGAAGCCATTCTATCGCCCTCCGATCCATCCACTGAAGAATCGCCCGCCTTAAGATACTTCGTTCTCTAGGGGCGTGACATCCTTCCCCCACCCAACCCTGTACGCCGTACACGGCCACTCGCCCAGCTGTTCGACCCCGCGTCACCGCCACTCGGTGTGCTCCGCACGTGGTGCCTACAACAACACAACACACTCTGAGGCCGAGGGAAGGTTTCAAGGTCCGTCCGACAATGCCTCACCCTTGCCAAACTCGACACTTCGTGATGTGAGGATCCCCAACTCACCACCACCTTCCTCCATGCGAGTGCAGACGCTATGAAACAAAGCCGGCACGGCTCATACCATCTCGGCTGCGGCTCGACTTCCAACACGCCCGAGGCCCATGCGCGCTCTCCTCTCGAGGCGCCTTTCGGCGATAATATAATGTGTTTCGCTCTCGCCATGGGCTCTTCAAGAGAACGCGCTCTAGTCCCCCACTGTGTTTGTGTAGGGCTGGTCAAGTCTCCTCTTCACCGTCGTCACCCCAAGAACAAATACAAGCTCCCGCATTAACCTGCCGCTCGACATTGAAGGGGACGCACGTGCTTGCCACAACTTGTGAAGCCATTCTATCGCCCTCCTGATCCATCCACCAAGAATCGTCCGCTTCAAGATACCCCATTCGCTAGAGGCGTGACATATAGCTTATGTTATATCTAACTACATTTCATTTGAGAAGCTCAATCCTCAATATCAAAGTTGGCATCGAGCAAGGCGAGGGCGTACTTATAGACGCCAATACTACCGCTGCCTAATAGTTAGTATATAGCACATAAATAGATATACGTGTAGCAAGCAAGAGCCAATACGAACCCCATGTTTCTGGATGGCGCCAAGCAAGCAAACAATCTAATACCCTGGCCCGGGGCAAAACCACCCAAAAATAAGTCACTCCCACTTCATTCGCCATCAGAGCTTCCACGCCTCGGGTCTCCTGGCCGCTATAGCCTTCGGAGCAATAACTGTGAAACTGAAGTCCGAGTGACTCGCATCAAGACCAAATGTAGCGACTGGCCCTCGACATCAAGCCAACAGGCTTCGTGAATGTAAACCGTATCTATTCCTCGAACCGCCAACAGGAATATCTGTACCGTAGTGCCGACGGGAACATATGGGGAAAGCCTTCATCCCATCTTCGTCCAAGTCGGGACGCATGCCACCCCTTGGAGCGACATAAACCCACCCGCTCGGTGGGCGACACGACACAACCTGTGGCGGCGAGACGCCAATAAGATGCCCTCACGCCATTTCAAGTCTCAACAAACAAATAGCACATATAAATAAAGTAAGCATGTTTAATCAGCACTCATCTCGAATTCATTTTTATTCTAATCTTCTTTCTGTATTATACCGATTCTTTACCGATTATACTGATTCCGTAATCTTTACTCAACTGCTTGGCTAATTCAGAGCCAGGATACTGCTCGTTCCGTATGGCTAATTCAGAAATAAGATATTACCCATTCGGGACGGGCTAGTCTCTGTAGCCATAAAACTGCCTCGAATGGCTAGTCTCTGTAGCCATAATACCGACTGCCTATCTGATTTTTACTTACTAACTTTATTTTTGAAAATCTCGTATCTTTTTATTCTACAACATGCTTGCTAATCATACAATAGGCCAGGGTCGAACTGAATGCTAATCCCGCCCTTTTGGCGCATGCTTTACTAATTTCTAGACTGATTACGATATGGCAACGCAAACCGTATTTACTAAACTTACTACTTCAACATTCAACTCCGAGAACTCAAATACCTGAGTTTACTATGATTTATACGGTAAAGTCGCTAACTGCCGAAGAAACTACTTCCATATACCTTAATCTCGAGTTATCCGACCGTCGGACAAGGCTCGGTCAGCACTCTAAATATTTCTCCCAACCGCATTCATATACACATCACCTAGTACTAAATACAACACTATTCGAAGGACAACGTCACTTTCGATATATTTCATAGCCTAAACTTAGGCTTAAGTCGAAAGACGGTCGAAACTTGCCGTTTTTCTCGAAGTCCGTAAGGGAAAGATTCACTTTACGGCTAGAGCACATTGACACTAGCTTGGAGCAATTCTACTTACCTAGTTCGGCAGCTCGACGACGCCTGGCCGTATTTCGCGAAACAAAATCCGTAAAAATGCTCCCCGTCGCAAATACCTGACTCGAGGTTAATTTAGATTTGGACTACGTTTGCGCCGTAATCGAACGATAATATATTCACCCTCTTCGTCTCTCTCTCGTTTGTCATGTGAATTTTCTTGAAATTATGATGAATGAACTAATTTAAAACCAAAGTGGGGCTTATATACTGGGATCTTATAAGTCGATTCGGTGGAATGCGATTTATAAGTCGCATTCGGTGGAATGCGATTTATAAGTCGCATTCCCGAATGCAATTTATATGTCGCATTTTGCCGTGCGACGCACCGACTTAGCGCTTGTCCGACCTTTCCCTCGCCTTTTTTCTAGCATGTAAGGTTTCAAATACTCTTAACCAACACGCGACAGGCTATCTATGTGCCGAATTACGGGTGTAACATTTTCCTTAAGAACATTAGTCCTCGAATGAAAACTCATCTAGAGGACTTCTCAACTTAGTCAACTTATTTTTATTTCTAGGAAAATTTCTACAGAGTTTCTTCGTAATATGGACTATCCAAAACTCCAAATACGTAAAAGTCCAATACAAATACTCGCACATACTATAGATTCATGTGATAGCTAAAATCAATTTTTTCTTATTTATACAGTAAACTATAAGATACCGCATAGGTAATAACATTAATATACCTGCCGCCCCATAGCTTCTGAAACAAATGAGGGTATTCGGTTTTCATATCTCTCCTCTCGCTTCTCCCACGCCATTTCCTCCTACCATGTTACGCCACAATACTTTGACAGACGCAATATCTTTAGTTTCCAATTGCTAATTCGTTCGTTTAGGATAGCTAATGAACCTCTTCGTAGGCGCCTTCAGAATTTGGATATCTCTGACTGGGATCAAGCCTGACGGCCTCCTATGCATTTCTCGCATGATACATGAAAGCACGGAGTGAACGGATTCTAACTTCCGGAGGCAAGTTCAACCTTCATATGCCACTTGGTCATTTCTTCGACGAATTCGATAAGGCCCAACAAATCTTGGACTCGAGCTTACCTTTCTTTCCAAATCTCATCACCCCTCATCTAGAGACACTTTCAAAATACCCAGTCATTCACATCGAGCCTGTGTTTCGCCGCACATTCGCATATGATTGGCGGCTCAGGTGGGGCCAAGTAAGCGCTCTCGAGCTAATCTTTACCTTTTCCCTTGATTGCTGAACAAATGTTCTGCCCAAATCTAACGCCGATTCTATTTCAAACCAGCCACCTGGCGATCCGTGCATTACCGTATAGCTCGAAGGCGCTATCTCGGATAGCTGAGTGATAGCCGTTATTATAAGAACTCATTAGGGGCAAATGCTCATCCCAAATTTACCACTGTGTGCTCCAACACACACGCGCAACATGTCTTCGAGCTCAATGGTGCGTCTGTACCGCCCATCCGTTCCGAGGGTGGAAAATGCGCAGGCTCAAATTAATTCGCGTACCTTACTCCTCGAAATGACTCACAAAATCTAGCCATAACCGTGCTCCTCTCGTCTCTGAAATAATGGATACCGGCACTCCGTGCACCGACTATTTCTGACCGACTAGCTCTCACCGCGGTGAAATGAGCCATTTTGTCAATTGGCCAACTATCACCCATATAGAATCACGCTCGTGTCTAGCACTGGGTAATCCTACCACAAAATCCATATTTATCGCTTCCATTTCGTAGAGGCACAAATTTATGTCTCGAAAGTTAACCCGCATGGCTTCGATGTTCTCAAGGCTTTCACCTCGTTGGGCGTTAGGACACCGGGCTACGAATTCAGCAATTTCTTTTTTCATACCCGGCCACTAGTAGTTTTTGATATCATGGTACATTTTTGTCGCGCCGGGTGGAGAGAGAATAGCGGCGCAATGTACCTCGTTCATAATCTCGCGGCGGAGGCTCGAAACACTGAACACAAAGACGGCTTCTTACTAACGCAAAGATTTCCATCTCGTTACTCGAATTGGGCGCTTTTTCTCAATGGTTGGCCTCAGCCGATCGTGTCAGATCCTCATATTGCCGCTCTTTACTTCCACCACTAATGATACATGGCGGTATGCTGGACCACGCTTCATGTCTCGTTTCTCGCTACACGAACGGGCCAAACTAGCTAACTAATGTATCCCTCTGACTGGCCCCGCCGTTCTGCCGCAAATATGCCAAACTTCCCATGGACGGCATGACCGAGAAAGCATCTTCTACAACATTGGCTCTTCTCGGTGGTACGTATATCCACGCCGTAATCTTAGCAATTCCAACCAACGACATTGCCGCACATTCAACTCTCTTTTGGGTGAAGATATAACAGAGGCTATGATCTATGAAAATATTCACGACGCCGTACAAGTAATGTCTCCACATTTTCAAGGCGTGGATCACGCGGCTAACCTGCACGTGGTAGGTAGTTCTTCTCGTGTTTCTCACCCGTCTAGAAGCATATGCAATCACCTTACCATGCCGATCAACACACAACTCCAAACCCCGACGCCCGATGTGTCGCAATACACCGACACCCTTCGTACCTTCCGACAATAATAGCATTAGGCGAGGTTGGAATTCTTCGCCCCCGGAAGCTCGCCGCAAAGCCTCTGGTCCACCGAAACTTTGCCGTTTCTCAAGGTCGGGCTTGTCGAGGTGCTAGTAGAGAACCCTTCAACAAATTTTGTGACAACTCGCTAATCCTTAAAACCGGCGACTTCTATTTGAAAGGGCAGGCCTAGGCCATGTTTGATCGGCTTATTTTCGCGTGTCAACCAGACATCAAAGATCCGACACGCTCCCAAAAGGCTACCGAAAGTTAAGCGAATTCACACTTGGAGAACTTAGCATATAACCCATGGCCCCGAGAATCTAGAGCACCGCCCGTAAACGGCTCGCGATTCCGCTTCAAAACGAATACACTGATATCATCAATAAATACTAATACGAATGTGTCCAGTATGGTCTCACAAAATACTATTCATCAGTCCATAACGTTGGGGCATTCGTCAACCCAAAGGACATAACTAGAAATTCAAAGTGTCCATATCTGTCCCGAACGCCATTTCAAATATCTCTTTCACGTACATAAACCCGATGATATCCGGACCAAGTCAATCTTAGAGAAGTATCTCGGCCTCAGAATCGATCAAATAAATCATCTATTCTAGGAAGAGGGTACTTGTTCTTCACCGTAATCTCTTTATTCAATTGTCGATAATCTATACACATACAGAGCGAGCCATCTTCTTTCTGCCAACAACCGGCGCACCCCATGGTGAAGTGCATCACTGATGAAACCTTTGCTCCAGAAATTTTCACTCTCGCCCTTTAACTCTAAGCTCAAGTAAGAGCCATACGATAGTGAGGAATTGATATAGGTTGAGTGCCTAGAAACAAATCAATAGCAAAATCTATTTTCTTCGGGAATACTGTAACCTATCTCTGAAACACATCAGAACTTTGCTCACCACGAATACACCGAGTGTCGGAGATTCTACCCGAACATCCTAAACTCTCGAACTAGGTGGTAAATACATCCCTTAGTTGTCAATTTCCTCGTCATGGTGGAAATAAACCTACCCTTTCATGAGCCGCGCCTTTCCACTCCCGCACCGCTCTCCCCGGAAAGTGGAATCTAACGTCTGGGTCCAACATTCTACATTGGCATAGCACCCAAGACTAGCCAATCCATACCCATTATGGCATCAAAGTCTATCATTTCGAGCTCTACCGCATCTATTGTAGTCAAGGCAAGAATCCCTACCGTACACCCTGTGAAATTTCGCTAGCTACACAGTCACGACTCAAGCGTGTGGGATACTGAAAAGGGATGTTTTAATAATTCTGGTGCAATATTTAACTTTCGTAAGCCACAAAGGGGGTAATATACATTTAGTGGATCCTGATCAATCAATACATAAGCAGTGGCATGAATGCATAGTCATCGTACTGCATTACATCCGGAGACGCTTCAGTCATGTCTTCCCGTAGTGCATAAGTACGGCTTGAGCCCGTACTCCAACCGGAGGCTCCCGATCTACCTCGCCTTCGCTCGCGGCCTCGAGGGCCTACGCCGTCGAGGCCGGCCGGAGCTCGTGGGCCCCGCGATCTCGTCCCGATCGCTCGGCCCTCCCGATTCCGGGGTCGTACAATCTCTCTCATCCTAGCTCCTTCCGCCCGCAAATATAACATCCGGAGGAGCCATATCTGGCGCTCCTGGTGGTCGACGGTAATAAGGGCAGTGGTGAGGGTGTGAATCTCGCTTCGCTTCCCTCTCTTCGCGCATGGAATCTACTATTCTGGGAACCGCCACTAGGCTTCGACGCTCGACAGCAGATCACTGCGCCGCTGGCTGGTGGAGGTGGGGGCTCAGGGGTTCACCATAGTCGAGGCCTGGGTCCTCTCGAACTTCCTTGTATCTCGTTCCGATTCGTTTCCTCGCGGCGCTGTTTCGACCGGGTTCTGGGTTTACTACTTCGTTGAGCCGCCGTCTAAGAACCTCAATGGTCTAAGCAAGGCCTGCACTTCTGGCAATATCCATATCCTTCGTAACGTAGCCGTCATACATTCCTCAGTATGATTTCTGCTCCTGCATCATACAAATCTATGAACTCTAGCCGCATGGTATCAACAAATGCCGAGCATAGCTGCTATGAGTCAAACCGTGCATACTCGCGTACGCTCATCGCCCCCTCGCTCTAGATGTAAAACTGATCCATTCGGGCTCGCGATCTCTCGTGGCAAGTAACGGCTCAGCGCCCCGAGAAGTCGGTCCAGTCGGGAGGGGGTAACATCTCTCCCTTGGGACTTCTCCCAACTCTCGTACCACAATACAAATTTATATCTCGATAATCAAACACCGCCGCCTCTATCGACTCAAGGTCACATGTATAACCCGAAATTCACTACATCTATCTAGAAAGTCCAGGCTCCTCGCTTCCATCCGACTTCGTGAACCGGTGGGGGACCCAAGGTCAAAAACTCCCGAACCTCGGAACCGCCCGACCCACCTCGAAGACTCTCGGGCTGCCATGGTGCCGACCGGCGCCGTGTGGCCATCATTTGTGCCAACATAACTACAGCCGCTTATGAACCTCCCCGATTCGATGATGGCGCACAGAGCTGCTCGGGCGTGTAGTGCCCAACGGCCTCGATGTGAGGGACCGCCGAGAGGGTTGTGAGAGTTTCATCGCCCTCGTGACGGCCGACTTCCGGGACCGAAACCGAAAGACCCCACAGTTTTCTCGTCGTCTGTAAGCCTAATTCTTTTGCCTGTATGTGGTGTCGCTGATTCTACTATTCTTATCTCCGTAGACAAAGAATACGTATAAGTTGTAGGGACTCAACCCTATACTCGTACCGCTCTATAGCACGACCGGATCAGAGAAAGAAGAGTAACCATCCTATCATGCCCGGCAAACTCTCCTCGCCAGTATGGGGTGCACAACACATCCATGGCAAGCACTCTACTTCAAGACGCTCTCGCGTCTCGGGACACGACCCCGCCCGATACCAAGCTTCAAGTCACGCCCCGCCCTGGGGTATGATTGGCACCGGTGCCCTAGTAGGACTCCGAATCGTTAATTGGTGGCCTAGACACATCCGGTGCTCGGGCTAGCTCTATTCTGTGTTTCGAAACAGTGGCTATATAACTAAGAAACACAGTTCTCCGGCCAACCGGGCCTATAGCCACCGTGAAAGCATCAACATCTAACCGAAACATTCTAATATCAAGGAACCTATGCGTGGCCGACAAGGCCACCATGTCAAGCCTAGTCATTTGAAACTTAACATAGGGAAAAATGGAAAGACTACGTGACCTAAGAAGGTCAACACTACTATCAAAAACTATGGCCCCACACGTCAACATAAACGTAAATACTAAACAGTTTATAACAAACCGCACGGCCTCACACGACCGCCAACCGACCACAAGGAGATAAATATCTACACCCGTGCTTCCTACGAGTAATGGTTAGGAATGACGGACAAAGGCCCACTCTTACCCATACTCGTACAACAAAAGGAAAAGAGCTACACTGGGAACAGACTCCGGATGACAGAGCCGATGACTCTATACTGGCCGAATCACGAGGGACGCTCCTCGTCTATGAGTAACAACTCTACAGCAGTAATGTGCCGCCATTGGGCGCGCAGCTCGCTAGTGACTCGAGTATGCAAAGTAAACCGAATACACCGAATATAGATAACATAACTAGAAATTCTCGTATAGCAGAGATAATCAATCAAGAAGCCGATATGAACTAATCAAGCTTTCGTACCGAGCAAGGCGTAGAGGCGTACCTCAGACGCGACACTGGCTGCCTAATAGCTAGTATATAGCATATAAATACATATACAAAGTAGTAAGCAAGAGCCAATACCAACCCCATAAGCCGATGGCGCTGGGCAAGCAAACACCTATATACCCTTACCCTGTCAAAACCAGCCCCAAAATAAGTCACTCCACTCATCCAAGCACAGAGCTCTCTACCGCCTGGTTCTGCCTGCCATAGCTCCTGGGAGAGTAAATAACTGTGTTCGATTCTGAGACTCGTATCAGATTCGAAACAAAGGATCTGTCCTGAGCCACCGCTGGGTCAGTGGTTTCGTAATAAATCAGATTACTCGGAATCAAGCCAACAAATATTCGTACTGCATCGATCGATATGGGGGAAAGCTTCATCCCATCTTCGCCCAAGCCGGGACGCGCATGCCACCCCTTGGAGTGACATAAACTCACCCGCCGGGAAGGGGCGACACGACACAACCTGTGGGCGGAGAGGACGCTTCAATAAGATGCCTCACGCTACACAAGTCTCAACAAACAAATAGCACATATAAATAGTAAGCATGTTTAATCAAAAGACTATTCGAATTGATGACTCATCTCTTCGTATTATACGATTCTCACGATTATACCGATTCTCGTAATCTTTACTAAACCGTTTGGCTAATCTCAGAGCCATGATACTGCCTCACATTCGTATGGCTAATCTGCATACAAGATATCATCTATCCTGACGCTAGTCTATAGCCATGGTAACTGTCTAATGGGGTTCGTAGCCATATTACCGACTGCCTATCTCGATTTAGCTTACTAACTTTATTCTCAAAATCAGATTCTTTATTCTACAACATGCTTGCTAATCATACAATAGGCTATACTCGAATCTCGGGAATGCTAACTCGCTCGACGCATGTTTACTAATTTTCTGATCGATCTACGATATGGCAACGCAAACCAGATTTAAGCCAAACTTACTCAATACTCAACATTCAACTCCGAGAACTCAAATACTAGTTATTATGATTTATACGGCTAAAGCCGCTAATCCTTGCCGAAGAAACTACACATACCTTAACCTCGAGTTATCCGACTGTCGGACGAGGCTCTGGGCCGCACTCCAGCTATTTCCCCCCAACCGGGCATTCATATACACATCAATTAGTACTAAATACAACACTTAGCTCAAGGACAACGTCACTTTCGATATATTTATAGCTTCAACTTAGGCTTATCGAAGACTGCCGAACTTGCTATTTTTCAAGTCTTATGGAGAAGTATCCACTTTACTACTAGGAGCACATCGACACTAGTTTGGAGCAATCTTCTTACCTTAGTCCGGAAGTCACGATCGCCTCGCCGTATTTCTTAAAGAAAATCCGTAGAATGCTCCCTCGCTGCTAAATACCTCGTATTTGGTGTTAATTTAGATTTGACCACGCTTTTGGCAACAGACCGAACGATAATATATTCACCCTCTTCGTCTCTCTCTCGTTTGCCGTGAATTTTCTGGAAATTATGAGATGAATGAACTGATTTAAAACCGAAGTGGGGCTTATATACTTGGGACTTATAAGTCACATTCAAAGAATGCATTTATAAGTCGCATTTTGCCTAGCGACGCGCCGCCACTGGCGCTTGTCCGATTCTTCCTCGGTTTTTCTAGCATGTATGGCTTTCAAATACTCTTAACCAAATAATAATAGCCATCTATGCCGGGAATTTATGGGGCTTTAAACAAAAGACATATATGGTAGAATCAACCATAGAATGCTTACCCTAATCGAAATGCATACATTGTCTCATACACTATGGGGATGGTGAGAAGAGATAATTTTACATCCTTAGGGCTATGTAATTGGAGATACTCATTGTTTCAAAGCAAGTTCCTATAAAAATGGGAAATGTCTCACTTGAGTGCGGTTTGAACTACGATTTGGCTAATTTGAAATAACCAATTAGGTTTACAACGAAAACTTAGAAATCGATCAATGACCAATTTGAGTACCTCTCAGGATAGACCTCACAAAATCAAGAGTAACGACGCTAGTGACTGAAGTCTCGTAGTTTCTCATATAAAATTATTACCAGATATTAATGTACTCAATAAACAGAGATATCATCTCCTGCATAAATTTTCTCCTTAGCTTTTCCACCCAAGCACCATCACATGAATTCTCTAACCTCCACTTCCTTATCAACATAATTTCCTATAAGTGAATATAACGCACCTTGCTGATCCAATTATCAAATCAAAAACTAGCGTAACTCCGTTTTCAATTACCACCAAATCTCATAACCCACTTCTTCTGCCAACCATCTTTTCAAAGAGAGGCTCCTCTTACTAGCAACCATCATGGGATGGACCTTTTTACAATATTTATTCCACATAAATGCACTCCATAAAGAACCAGTGGAAACTCTAAAATTTCACCATAGTTTAGTCATTAAATCACATCATAAAGATTTGAATCCAACTCCCACCATTGTTGATAACGCATATCATCCTGCCACCAAGGTTTGTCTTCTGTTCTTCTTTGCTTACCCTAATGAACTATAATTTGGAGCGAATGTGATCAATTATAAGATTAGAAGGGTTCGTTGCCGATAAAAGATAAATGTAGACATGGATTGTAACACATGATTAATGAATGACACTAACCACCAAATTCAAAAATTTGTTTTTCCATATAAAAATCCTTCTAGAAATATTTCTCACTAACTCCTCAAAATAAGATTCTTTTTCTACCATAGAACAGTGGCACTCAAGGTATAAAAAGTGAAAGGATCCCCGATACACCAATCCACCTCTTAATGTTATGTCCTCCCACCATAGGAGTTTTTTCATGGATATAAAAGAAACTTTGTTTTTATTGATCTCGCCCGAAATTCGTTCATACCAATCAACACCCTCACCATTTTTCAATGCATCTCCTTTCCTCGTACGTAATAAAATAGTATCATCAATATAAGACAATAATTAATGTTAGGGCTCCATTTAGGCATACCATAACTTTAAAGTCGATCTTCATGAAGCTTGCTTAAACCACTTAACAAAACTTCAAGAAACAATTATGAATAACATAAAGAGATAATGATCACCCTTTTAGGCCTCTTTGATGATCTAAAAACCATAAGAGTTACCATTCACTAGCATCAAGTACCAATTATTGGGAAACAAGTCTCCAAACTATATCAAATAATATCCTAGAGAAACTCACTTCTACATTTCTTAATAAGTGAAAACTAATTCACTATATTATATGTTTTACTATATCCTGACACAAACTCACATTATGCCACTTGCGTCGCACCCCGCCTTGGGGGGTAAGGATCGGGCACTCCGGTGCCCTATGAGGACATCTGGACGTTAAACTACCAGCCTAAGCACATCTGTGCCTGGTCGGCTCTATTCGTATTTAATCAACTGCTCCCACGACCGGCCTATGCCGCCGTCCCGTAACATCGCCTAAACTGAATCTACTCAGGAAACCTATGCGTGGCCGACAGTGCCACCATGCCGTCTAGTTATCTCTAACTCAACATAATGAATACGTACATCTACGTGAGCTGCAAGGTCACCACTACTATTCAATACCACTCCACAGCACTAACACAATCAATAACACTAAACACCTAAACATATGCACGACCCCCACATGACCAAAGACAACTAACCACAGGGAGATATATATACACCATTCGCAAGCCTCTATGAATAATGATAAAATGGCCTGGACAGCCCGACTCTACCCATATCGTGGCAACAAAAAAAGAAATAGACTCCTAGCCGTCTAGCGATGACAGAGCGATGACTCACGTAGCCGGGCTGAATCACGAGGGACGGCTGTTTGCGAGTACCGCAGTGTAATGCAGCCGCCTAAATTGGCGTCACATTTCATCAGTAATGAGGGCGTAAAGCAAACCGATCATAATCAATATAACAACATAACTAGAAACTTCGACAAGAAATATCTAGATTCGTGATTTAACTGACAGAATTCGTATCGTTTATCAGACTGTGAATAAGGCAAAGAGCATACCTCGTCGACGGGCTATTCATGGCCGCTTCATTAGCTATGTATAATATATATAAATATATACATATAGCAAGCAAGGACTAATACCAAATTTCATGTTTCCAAGGTGCCAACCAACAAACACCCATATAATTCCCTCCGTCAAAACCATCCAAAATAAGTCACTCCACTCGTCATCACACCACGAGAATCCCTACCGCCCTTTGCTCCCAAGCCAAGGTGGCTCGATATAAATAACTTGTCCGAGCCCGAGGACTCTG
Source organism: Datura stramonium (assembly GCA_018107945.1). Classification (NCBI taxonomy): domain Eukaryota; kingdom Viridiplantae; phylum Streptophyta; class Magnoliopsida; order Solanales; family Solanaceae; genus Datura; species Datura stramonium. The sequence goes on from JACEIK010001146.1 coordinate 288,803, forward strand.
CATCGTAAACCGTAAACTGTGAATTCATGTCTCAGATCTGCACTGCCTCGGGGCGCAATGCACAACAGGTAAACCGTACCGTTATGCCGACGCCCGATATGGGGAAAGCTTCATCCTATCTTCGCCCTATCATGACGACATGCCACTCCTTGAGTGACGTATACCCACCCTCACTAAGTAGTCGCATTACCAGCTACTCAACCTGGGGGCGGCGAGGACGCTCAAAGGGCCCTCATAACACAAACAAGTTCCTACCAATCAATAATCACATATAGCAAGCATGTTTGAACCGAAAATACTATTCCTCAGACATTCTCGATTTCTCATTCCGTACTTTTTTTGTGTTATACCGATTCTCATACGATTTATATCAGACTCAGATATTATCCGACCGTTCGGCTATACTCAGATTCGAGATATCATCTCGACCGTTCGACTATATCAGACTGGGATATTATCTCGATCATTCGATATTGCTTACTAACTTTATTTCGAACATATCTCATAATATTATAAACATGCTTGCTAAATTGAAAACACGCTTACTAAACTTATACTGACTCAATTCTCGACTTCCGAATCCTTTCTTCTATATAACACGCTATCTATTGTACCTCGGATTACTAACTTGCTGTAGGAATTAGCTTTACATACCTTCTCTTCGAAGTTTCCGACTAACCGGCGTAGTTCGGCGCACTTTGCTATTTCTCCTAACCGCATTCATATATATATATCACTAGAACTAAATACACTAATATTCCGAAAAAATATCACTTTCGATATATATATAGCCCCAATTTTGGCTTATCAAAATGGTCAAAACTCGCTATTTCTCGAAAGTCCGTAAGGGAGAAATACTCATTTTAAGGCTAGAGTATATTGACACTAATTTGGAGCAATCTTACCTTAGTTTAGCATGATGATTCATCGCCGAATTCTAAACTAAACTCGTAGGAATGCTCCTGCCGCCCCGCATTCGAGATTAATTCGAAGCTTGGACCGTGCTTGACTCGCGTAATCAAGGAAATTCCTCAAATTACTTCGCCCTCTCTCGCTGCTTATTTGTTCACTGGATAATTATGATAATTATCTTTAAAAATTAATTTATGATTTCAATGTTTTAAAAATTCCAGAATTATCTTCAATGTGTCACGGAGCCTATGCTCTGCGTTCACTTTCGTGACACGTTGCCATCGCGGAGGGGCTCGCCCGCTCCTTCCGCGATGGTTCGACGGATTTCTTATCCTATCTTCCCTTTGCATTTTCCTAGCATGTATGGCATTCATAAACTCTAACCAACATGCGAATCATCCATCTACATGTAAGCCGAGAATTTACCTGGTGTAACATTCTCCCCTTAAGAACATTCGTCCTCGAATGTGAACTTCTATCTATAGGAATTTCCAACTTACTAACTTAGTTTCTAGAAAATTTTTGGCGTAGTTTCCCCGTAATATGGACTATCTCAAAACCCGAATGCGTAAAAGTCCAATACAGTGCACTCCACACAATGCTATAGTATTCATCTCATAATCGATTATCTCATTTATGCATATACTATAAGGCATTACATAAGATAACAATACCACATACTGTTGTCTCGACTAGGCTTGGAACAAGTGAGATATCCGGGTTTTCATATCTTCCCTCTCGCCCAAGTCACTCCCTGCCTCAAGTACGCTGCACACCTTGACAAGCAATATTCTGCTTAATCTACGAATCTGCCTGCCTAAGATAGCTACCGGAACCTCTTCATAGGCCATTTTTCCGTAACGTGGATATACTGAATTGGGACCGCCTGATTGCCCCCGATGCATTTCTTAGCATAGATACGTGAAAGACAGATGAACGATTTCTAATTCTCAAAGTTCAACTCATATACTCTTGACCTATCCTTCGACGAACCCGATAAGGCCCAACAAATCTCTGGACCGAGCTTACCTTCTTGCCGAAACTCATCACCCTTTTCATCTGAGATACTTTCAAAATACCTGGCCATTCACATCAAATTCAGTCTCGCGCGCACACGCATAGCGATTTCGGCGCTCTGGGTGTAGTCGCAGGCGCTCTCGATAAGCTTTACTCTTTTCCTCTCGACTGTTGAATGATGTCTCGCCCAATTAGCGCCGACTCTCCCACTTCAAACCAAACTATAACCGCGATTCGCATTTTCGCCCATACAATGCCTGCAAAGGGTTATCTGATAGCCGAGTGATAGCTATTATTATAAGCAAACCTGGGCTCAACTGGCAAATGCTCGTCCTAAAGCCTACCTCCAAAATCTAGCACAAACGCTTGTAACATATCCTCGATCGTTTTAATTGTACATTCTGCTTGCCTATCTGTCTGAGGGTTGAATGTTGTGCTCAAGTTAATTCGCGTTCCTGTACCTTCGAAATGACTGCATCTAGTCAGAACAGTTTCCTTGTCCGAAATAATAGATACCGGAACACCCTGTAATCTAATTATTTCTTTCGATATACAATTCGGCATAATCCTCGGCGTAGAAAGTAGCTTTCACCGGCAGAAATGGGCCGAGTTTCATCACCTGGCCAACTATTACCCAAATGGAATCATGCCTATGTCTCGTACTATAATCCTCGCTACAAAATTATGTTCACGTCTCTATCCAGAGGCACAACTATCCAGCACCCGCTCGGCTTCGTGCTCCGTTTACCTATTGGCAAGAACATTGGGCTACAAATTCGGCTATCTCTCTTTTCATACTTGGCCACCGCAGATCTTTGATATCAGGTACATTTTCATCGCGCCGGGTGGAGAGAATAGCTGTGTAATGTACCTCATTCATAACTGTCAAGTGAGTCTCTCCTAAAACATTTGGAAACAATGAGGCGTCTACATCGTAGCACTTCATTCTCGCCATTCAAAATCAAGTCACTTTCCCTTGCCGAATTCTGTCCTTAAGCCGACCAGTCAGATCCTCATATCTCGCTTCTTTTACTCTACACCACGACGACACAAATGTGCTCGGCTCACGCTTCGTTGTCCTTCAAGTTGCACAAACGGCTAGGCCGCTAATTGATGTATTTCTCTTCGACCAACTTCCCGCCAAGCCGGCCGCAAATACACCAAACTTCCCATCGAGCTTACTACTGAGAGCATATGCTACTACATTGGCTTTTCCCCGGATGATGCACGTCCACGCTATAATCTTTTCAATAATCTCCAACTACACGCTGCCGCAAATTTAACTCCCTTCGAGTGAAGATATACTGTAGGCTCTTATAACTGTGAAAATATCCACATGGACGCCTATACAAGTAATACCTATATCTTTAAGGCGTGGATCACTGCGCTATTCTCCCAAAGTTGTGGGTAGGGTAATTTTTCGTGAGCTTCCTCACCAGTTCGAAGCATACGCATCACCTTACCGCGTTTATCAACACACAACCTAACCTAATACCTGACGCTACAATACACCGAATAACCTTCGTACCTTCCGATAATGCTAACACCGAGCGAAGGTTAATTCAGTTTTTTAATTCTTGGAAGCTCGGCTCACATACCTCTCGGTCCACCAAATCCTATCGCTTCGCGCCTAGTCGAGGTGCCGGGCGAGAGTAGTGGAGAATCTCTTCAATAAATCTTCAGACATCCCGCTATCCCCGTAAACCGGCGGACAGGCCGAGTGGTGTGTCTAGGCCATGCTTGAATGCTTCCTATTTTCCTCGTGTCAACCCGTATACCAAAGATTCGCCACAATAGTGCAGCCCAGAAGGATACTGAAGTTCAAATGTAATTCACATTTGGAGAACTTAGCATATAACTGACATCTTGAGAATTCGGGAGTACTATCTCAAAGAAGCTCGTGGTTCGCTCGTGAGCGTAGAATATACCTGGTCATCAATAAATACTATCACGAACAGTCTGTATGGTCCAAGGTGCTGCTCATCAAGTCCATAAATATTGATGGGTATCTGGCCAACCCAAAGGACATAACTAGGATTTCAAAGTGTCCATATCGGTCCCGAAGGTCGTTGGGAATGTTCTTTCACGAACTCGAACCCGATGATATATTCTATCGCAAGTCAATCTTGAGAAATATCTCGGCCCCTATAACCGATCAAACAAATCATCTATTCTCGGGAAGCGGTTACTTATTCTTGACTGTAACCTTGTTCGCCCAAGCCTGCATCTATACACATGCGAGCGAGCCATCCTTCTTCTCACAAATAGAACCGGCGCACCCCACTTGAAAGATTTCGGGCCATAAAGTCTTTATCAGGATCCTTCAATCGCTCCTCCTTTAATTCTCTCAGTTCTGTAGGAGCCATACGATACGGGAGGAATTGGGATATAGGCCGAGTGCCTGTAGCAAGTCGATTGCAAAATCTATTTCCTTCGGGGAATGTGTAGTTCATCTCGGAAATACATCGTGGCCCATTCACCACGAATGCACCGGATTGTCTGGGACTCTACCCGAACATCCTGAACCCCGACTAGGTGGTAAATACATCCCTACACAACTTCTCGCCTCAAGGTAGGAAATAAACCTACCTTGGCGTAGCCGTGCCGCCACTCTCGCGCCGCTCCCCCGAAAGTGAACTGACCGTCTCGTCCAACATTCTACGTTGGCATAGCGGGCACTAACCAATCCACATACCCATAATGGCATCGAAATCAATCATTCTAGTTCTACTGTATCTATCAGAAACCGACGATCAAGAACCTCTACCGTACACCCTCGATAAATTCCTGCTAGCTATAATGGAGTCACCTACTGGGTGTAGATACGAGAAGGGCTGGTAACAATTTCGTGCAACACTAAACTGGGCCATAAAATGGGGTAAAGTAGGACAAAGTGGACCCTCGATCGTAAGACATGTTGTGTGGCATGAGCAAATAGTCAACATATCTGTTACCACATTCGAAGACGCTCGAGTCCCGCTCGGTAATGCATAGGTACGGCTGAGCCCGTGCATTCCGAGTTAGGAGGCTCCCGACGACCTCGCCTACTCCGTCGAACCTCGAGGGCCTACGCCTGCCGAGCTCGAGCTGTGGGCTCCCCGGCAGCATCCCCTGCCCGACTATCTCGCTTCTTGCCCTCGGCCTGACAATTCTCATCATCCTGGCAATTCTCCCCGCCGCATATATAACATCCCGAGGAGCCATATCTACAAGCTCCTGTGAGGCTCTACAAGGTAATTGTAGGGTGGGGGTGTGAACGCCCGCTCTACCCTCCCCAGGCTGTGCGGTGAATCTACCATTCGAGAACCGCCACTGCACTCCCAATCGCCCCCGACGAACAAATCTACCCTCTGCTGTTGTGGGCGGAGTGTGGGGGTCTAGGGTCTCGTCCGACAACCGGCCCGGGTCCTCTCTCAATCCCTTCAGATTTATCCGATCTATCCTCGCGACGCCGCTCCCGATTGAACTGCCTACTATCCTGTTGCCGCCGTTCAAGACCCTCAATAGCTTGGGGCAAGGTCCGCACTCTGGCAATATCCATATCTTCCGTAATGTAATGTCATGCATGCTCAATGTATTCTCGGGTTCGACCCATAATAAACCTATGACTTTGACGGCATAGTGTCCACAAAAGCCGGAGCATAGAGGGCTAAGGAGTCAAACCGTAAGGCATATTCTCGTACGCCCGCCTCGCTCTAAGTGCAAGAACCGATCCATCCTGCCTACCGATTCTCCTGCGGGCAAATAACGGTCTAGGAAGGCCTCCGAGAAGCCGGGACTGTGCTCCTGGGAGGGGGCACATCTCTCCCCCGAGACCTTTCCCAACTCTCGCAATTACAATACGCCTATGTCTCGCAACCGAAATACCGCTATCTCGCACCGATTCTCCCGTAGGGGTCACATGCATGACCAAAATTCTCTGCATCTAATTTAGGAAATTCTGGGGGTTTCTCTCGCCCGATCTGACTCGTGGAATCGTGGGGACCTAATGCCAAAATTCCCCGACCCGAACTTCAGATCTATTCGATGTCTCATGCCATGGCAATTGACTGATGTTTGAGCATCACTATTTGTGCTAACATAACAACCGCACTGCGAAATTCCCCGGTTTGATGGTGTAGGTGACAGAGCTATCTGAGACGCGTGCCGTGCCAAACGGCTCCCCGGTGGCGGGACTACTGAGAGTGGCCGTGAGATGCCTCTATATCTCCCTCGTATCGAGCCGAATCTAAATGAAGTCGAGGCATCCCCGCCGGGTGCCTCCCGTCGCTGCATTCAACCTTTCTACTCGTATGTGTGTCGCCGGGTTCTGCCATTTTTATCAGAGATTAAAAAGAATGAAGTGAGAAGCTGTGACTCAACTCCACTGCCCCCGCCATAAAATACCACTCGAATGAGAAGAAAGAGTAACTATCCTATCATGCCTTGGCAAAGCCTCGCCATAGTATGGTGCACAACACATCCATAGATTAGATTCTACTTAGCACGGCTTGCGCACTTCGGGACAATTTGCACTCCCCCGATACCAAGTTTGTCACGCCCCCGCCTTGGGGTGGAGGGGGTTAAGTGATCGGCACTCGGTGCCCTATTAGGACTCCGGGATCAAGCAAACTACCGAGTTTCTTAAGCACATCCGGTGCCTCGGCTGGACTCTATCTCGTATTTCCGAATCAATCTGGGCTATATAACTGGGCCAGAAATAATCCTTCCGGCCACCGGGCCTATAGCCACCTGGCCCCGTAACATCGCCTAACCAAAATCCTACTTCTATAGGGAAACCTATGCGCCGACAAGGCCACCATGTCATTTCAGTTATCTCTAACTCAACATAATGAATAATGTACATCTACGTGACCGGCAAGGTCGCACTACTATTCGAATACGCCCCCACACAAACAACACAATCAATAACACTAAACAATTAAACATATGCACTAGCCCCACATGACCAGAAGACAACTAACCACAAGGAGATATATATACACTATCTGGCAGTTTCTATGAATACCGATAAAATGACGGACAGGCCCCGACCTATCCATACTGCATAACAAAAGAAAAGGAAATAGACTTTAGTCAGTTTCAGCTCCGATGACAGAGCGATGACTAATGAGCTGCTTGAATTGGCGATCGATCGTTTGCGAGTACTGGCAGTAAGTAATGCGGGGCCTAAATCAAGCGCTGCTATTTCATCGGTACCGAGTATGCAAAGCAACCGATCATAATCAATATAAACAACATAACTAGAAACTCGACAGCGTGAAATATCTAGACTGTATGAACCGAGCAGAATTCAGACAAGCTTTTCAGACCGTGAATAAGGCAGAGACACTGTCGACGTGGCGATTCGTTGTCTATTAGCTAATGTATAACATATATAAATATATACATATAGCAAGCAAGGTCCACACAAAATTTCATAAGTTTCTGGAAGGTGCCAACCAACAAACAATCTAATACCCCTACCCTGTTAAACCATCCAAAATAAGTCACTCCACTTGTCTACTAACTACGAGAACCTCTACCAAATCCCGGGTTCACCGAAGCAGGCTCGATATAAATAATCGTGGTTCGGGAGTCGAGGACTCTTGCATCAGGAATCAGAATCAGAATCTGTTCGTAGCCTATAATTCCGTTCCTCAGCGCAAGGGCACAACAGGTAAACTGCACTGTTATGCCGATCGCCTGACATGGGGAAAGCTTCTTATCCCATCTTCGTCCTAATGTGCACGCATGCCACTGAGTGACGTATGCCCACCTCACTTGGTCGACGCTACCAACTCCAGTGGGGCGGCGAGGACGTCAAAGGTGCCTCATAACACAAACAAGTCTCAACAATCAATGATCACATATAAAGAAGCATGTTTGAACCGAAAATACTATCTGTAATTTGGATTTCTCATTCTGATGTCTTTCTGTGTTATATTGATCCTCATACCGATTTATACCGCATTCGAGATATTATCCGACTGCTCAAGCATATTATATCTCGGGTATATCATCTCGATCTGGGCTCGACTATACTATATCTCGGGATATTATTCGACTATTCGATATCGTTTACTAACTTTTACTCGAATATATCTCATAATATTATAAACATGCTTACAATCGAAAACACGCTTACTAAACTTATACTGACTCAATTCTTGACTTCTGAATCCTTTCTATATAACACGCTATCTATTGTAATCGATTACTAACTTGCCGAGAAATTAGCTTTACATACCTTCTTCGGTTTCTCCACTAATCAGCGTAGTTCGGCCAAGATTTTTGCTATTTCTCCTAACCGCATTCATATATATATATATATCAATTAGAATTCAAATACACTAATATTCCTAAGAAAACATCACTTTCGATATATATATAGCCCCAATTTTGGCTTATCGAAAAGGATCGAAAATCTGCTATTTCTCGAAAGTCCAGAAGGGAGAAATACTCATTTTTAAGGCTAGGAGTATATTGACACTAATTTGAGCAATTCTGACTTACCTTAGCTCGGTAGCACGATGATTCGCCGGCCGAATTTCACTAAACTAAACCCGTAGGAATGCTCTCGCCGCTAAATACCTCGCATTCGAGATTAATTCGAGCTCGACCGCGTTGACGGCGTAATCGTAAGGAAATTCTCACCATTTCGTCCTCTCTGTTTTCTGTTTGTTGACTGGATAATTATGATAATTATCCTAAAAATTAAAGTGGGGCTTATAGTGAAGCCTCGGACAGGCCTCCGTGACACGGAAAGCCACGCGGAGTGCCCTCCTCCATGACACGCTGCCATCACTGGGGTTTCGCCTCAGCCTCTTCCGCCAACATGGTTCGATGGATTTCTTATCCGGTCTTTCCCCTCGGCCTTTTCCCTAGCATGTATGACATTCAAAACTCTTAACCAACATGCGAATAAAGCATCTAATGTCGAGAATTTTACTATGATGTAACAACTTATTTCTCAAGTGTATATCTCTAACAATCTCCCCGAGCTAGAAGAAGGATTGCGGATACTCCCCCTTAAGCAAACCTACTTGATTTCTTGAGATGATAAGTGGCAAATGAGCCATCTTATTATGCATCATCCTCGGGATAAAATCTTATTAGTAAAAGTACTTAGACCGATAAAGCCCAAGATCGAAAAAAGTCTCCACCCACTTTCTTGGAAATTAGAATAAGATTTGTATGAGTAATGAACCTGAGTATCTCTATAACCACGTAAAATGCCTTTACCATATTAGTCACATCCTCACCTCTAATATCCCAAAGAAGCTTAAAAGAACATTCCAGAGAAACCATCTCGGCCTACTCTTGCAATACTATCACCCTTCAACTCAAAGACCAATTGCGAACTTCCTCCATTTCTAGCAAATTTAGCATGACTTACATTCGGATGGAAATCAAATTTGATGGAATATTGTTTATCATATCAAAATGAATATTACCACCATCATCTATAAATTGCCGCATAAAATAGTAAAGTGTATGCTTTCTATAGCTTCTCGAAGAAGTTTATTGATTGCCCATCATCCACCTTTTATATCAATTATATGTAACTATCTTCTCCGGACTTCCGACATATAAGTGAAAACTTAGAATTCTCCTCAAAGAAACCATCTCATACCGCCATTTCCATAACTCCACCTCCATATGCTTATATCTTCAAGTCACCCGTTTAGACAACTCCATCCAAAAACACCGCTTGCTCCAACTAGCTAGAGCCTTCTTCACCTTGCCCAACTTAACTTTGAAGATCACAAATGGATTGCCAACAAAAGAGTACTACCCAATTCTCCCTTACTACTCGTTGAACTGCTGTGTCTTGATACATAAATTAAGGAATTTGAAAGTCTTTACCACTGCCTTTGTTTGAGTTACAAACAACATGAATAGGTGTATGATTAGAACCTTGCTCTTTGCTATGAGCTTCACTAGAAGGCAACAAATCCAAGAAATTGATTAATCAAGACTCTATCCAACCTTGAAAATGCACTGTCTTCAATCCTTCCATTCCATCAAGTAAACTCCGTCTACAAGTTTTTAGTTTCATTAATGCATCATTGCTAGATAAGCCGAATGTTTAATATAATAGAAGAATCTCTAATATTTTTAATTTTTTAAAAATTTTAAATTTTCCAATTTTTAATTTTTCAATATTGCATAATAATATTTAAGTATTAATTTAAATTCATAAAATAAAGAGAAATTTACATAAATGGCTACGCACTGCAATAGACGTATATAGCAACATTATCATTATTTATAATTTATGACAATATTTAATGTGCCATCCGTTGTATTTTTATTATTAAAGTTATCAAATACAAATACAACATTTATTGTATTGAGAGATTTTAGAAATTTTGTTTCTTAAAAAAGACAGTTACCATGAATCACGTTATTCTTAAAATACAAAGACTTTATATCGATATAGACTTTAAAAATAGCTATAAAATTAATATTTATATTTGGTACTTATCCTTAAATCAAACTATCACACTGTCAATATTCCATATATAATTAGACTCCAAAAATATAAACTCTCAAAATAGTTGAAATTAATATTTATATTTGTACTTATCTTTAAACCAAGTTGTCATTAATTATCAACATTCATATATAATTGGATTTTAAAAAGTAGTTGTGGTTTATATTTATATTTGTATTTTCATACTAGTACGTATAATTTGTTTAAGAAAATTATTTTATGGATATTTTTTAATTAAATTAAAATTTGATACATCTTACGCATTGAGTCAATATATACACCGATACACATTACGCGTTATTGGAATCGCTACTTTATGACATGTTATTTTTGATTGTATCAACGAAATTTATATATACATATATGTATATATTTCGTATGTATACATGTGCATTTAGTTGTATATTAGCCTATATTCATTCGCTCTGTATCACGTGTATTCATTTGTTTTTTTATTGATTGTATCATTCATATTTGTCATTAAAGAATACAAAAAAACACAAAAATATAGAGGAGAGAGAGAAAGAAAAAAGATGGTGTCCCGATTTGCCATGAAAGAATACACTGTATTTGTTGTATCATTACATATGTAATTTAATTACTGACTATAGGAGAAAAAAAAACAAAGAGGTCACAAAGAAGAGAGGGAGGATCGGGCCATGACTCTATGGAGACAAAGAAGAAGAAGAAGACTGAAGAAGACGAAGAAGAGGAGGAGGAGATGATAGAACTTGAAATTTATCAAATGATGTGGTGGAATCAATTTTTCTCTAGAATTTCCTTGAAATCTCTTATCCGATTGAAGGTTGTCTCCAAAACATGGCATAATTCAATCAACAACATCCGCCATCGTTACTCTCCCACAACTTCTACTGGTCTCTCGCCCTTCCTCAAGCAAAACTTGTCCATAATTGATTTATGAAGCTACACAATCAAACCGTATTTGATTTGATATTTTAAGAATGTGGGTTGAAGTGGTTTCGCGAAAATTAGGTAATTTGAGAGAGAAGATATTAGAGGAAGATGATTGATTGATCGCGACATATAATACAACATATTTATGGTGAGTAATGGTAAAAGGGATCAAATGATGGTTTAAAGTAGATAAATGACCAATAAATTGAAATATAACCGTATTATAATTATTTGAAATTTGTCTATAATTTGTAAATATTAACATAATATGTTATATTATATAATTTTTCCTAGAATAAACGGGATATAAGTAGAGGATTTAAAGAGTTGCTTCAAGTCCATTTTCCGCTCTTTTGATCTACCGCTATCATTTAAAGAAGATTTAAGGCAATGATTTTTAATATTCGTTTGACCAAACTTCTCAAATCAAATTATTTTGATAAGTGTTTTTTCAAGTGCTTATCAAAAAGTATTTTTGATAAGAAGCAAGCTTGTATTTGGTTAATAAATTTAAAAAAATACTTTAATTTTTAAAAAAATAAGTTTCTGCTACTTTCTAAAAGAAAATTCATTATTAAATCAATGAAATAATTGAATTAGTTAAGATGTAAGAAGTTTCTGATCTGCTGCTATCATTGATGCAATTGGACTGCAGGCCCACTCCTTTTTATTTGTTCATCTGAAGTGAGTGGGCTTGGAGTTCAATATTAATGTTGGGCTCTAGCCCAACAAGATGTAGAAAGAAGGGTGAAGTGGCGAGATACACGTTGGAATCTTGCAGCAGTATCAAGTCTTAAAGCGAGACTCCTCCTGATAATGAATCTTGTCAATTTTTGCTTCAAAGTTACCTGAAAAAAAAAAAAAAAAAAATAAAATATTTTATTTATTTTGTTTTTTTATATTTTCTATATTTATGTTTATTCTTTTTTAGATCATGAATACGAGAGTGAACAGATACACCAATAGAAGAAGGATATTATTGTTAGTTCTACTTAATTAATAATTATAAAATACAAGGAAGAACAAATCAACAAGTAATGTAACAATAAATTAAAGTAGTTAAATTTGAGTTTTCTGTTTCTATTATTAAAAGACTAGTAGAAGTTATTATCACTGTCAGAATTTTATAAATGCCTTTCAAGGTCAGTGGCAATTGATTTGCTTTTCGATATAGAACTTCAAACTTTTTGAATTTTCGCTCACTCGAGTCAAACAAACATTACCTACTGTGCCAACCAATATTAGTTACTTTATATATGCTAAAAAAGAGAGACATTCAATTATTTAGTTATTTAAAGAGAGAAAACTTGGCAGACTCACTCACCCACCAAACCCAAACATACATGATCAAATTGAAGTACTTTCTGCTCCAATATTATTCACCTTTCAAGTTCCCAATCTTGAACAGGCATGGAAGGTCTGATTCCATTGGTATGCAAGACCATCAAAAGAAACAAAACTCTCCGCAAATACGAATCCCTCTCCTCTGCAGCTAACAATATTTGCGAAGACTTTTATCCAGATTATGGTGGTGTAGAGAAGTACCAGTCACTTCAAAGGACTCTGTTTCTACTTCCTAAGGATAAACAACTTGTGAGGTTCACAGTCACAGAATCTTCTCATGTAACTGGTACATGAATGAACAAATTAAAAAAAAAAAAGTATTTGCTCTTCTCTCAACTATACTTTGCTTCATTTTTATAATTTACTTATTACTATCTTTGTTTTGATTGGGTTATTTTTCTTCACTTGCAAATTGTTGTGAATCATCTGATATGTAAATCTTCGCAAAAGTAACACAATTGCAAATTTAAAATTATTATTCAATGGTTGTTTTGTTATGTGCACCATAGTCTTCCATTTATTTTTCTTTTTTCTTTTTTATTAGAAAGACATTTAGAGATGATCTTAAGTAAATATTACAATAATAACTACCTCTACAATTTAAATATCTTCAATAGTTAGACTTAGCCCCAATTAGATAATTTTAAACACTAAATTATGTAAGAGGAAGGAAGTTTGGCTGGATAATTATCAAATACCAAAGAAACACAAGCGACTCAATATTCTGTAAAGTTAACACATAATTTAAATTATGTAAAATAGTTACCTTAGCAAAAGTCATAAATTAAAAAAAAATGATAATTTAATTGAAACTATTTTGAGCTGAGTTCTTGCTAAGTTTTTTTAGGATTTTATATTTTTTTTATTATTTAGTAACTTTAATTTCATTAATGAGATATTTCATATCGTTAAGAGTTTATGCTAATCAAATATGGTGATTTAAGCTAGTTTTAGACGAAATTTAGAAATAAAACTAAACTCATTAAATAAATCTCAACAATCAATAGTTCTGCATATATATTTTATACTTAAAGATATTAATTCTTAATTAAAATTGAAATTTACAATATTTTTTGTATAGTTTTTAAATATTTATATTTTAATTTAAAATGTTTCAATTTATCTATTTTAATTTACTTCAATATTTAGTTGAATTGACTTCAAAAAATATGCAATATCACATAAATTAAAATAAAAGATGAATAATTAGTAAGATCTAATAAATACGATTCCAAAGTTGCCCAATTTTTATCATGTATAATGACAAATAATGTAAAAGGTAATCTAATAGTCCATCCAATTCATATTATATGATATTTTTAGTTAAAGCACTCTTCTTAAAAGATTACGATCAAAAAAGTAAAATTATTTTTACTGAATTATTTTTAATTAAATAATATCAATTTTAAGGATCTTGTTTTTTGAAAGCTGTTAATATCTTCTTATATATAAAATTATTTATTTTGAATTAAATATAAAAATTAAAAATATTAAATAATATAAAGTTGGCTGAAGGAAAGCAATCTATAAAAAAAGTTGTTACAATGCTGTCATAAATTAAAAACTCGGCTCCAAAAGTGGGGTGTAGTCCGCATCTTCACGTACATGTCTATTTCACCGAGCCTCTCTCCGTATTGGCATTTTTATAAATTTATGAGTATATAATTTCTTTATTTGTAGATAGAAATAGTTTTTTTAAAAGTATTTAGTAAGTTTTAATTTCACTAATGAGATATTTCATACATTAAGATTTTATGCTAGTCAAATGACAGGAGCCCTGCCATTGAGTGAATTTAAAAAGAAAAATAAGTATAAAAGTGTGAATATACAAAATGAATAGAAATAACTACGTGTAGTAATTTTGATTCAATAAAAAATCTGAATATGAGGACGTCAAAACTTATGTATTTTTTCTCTCTATATATATATAAATATAATATTGAATAGGCCAACTCCAATATATTCCCAAGTGCCGAGTGGGTGGGGTGGGTTTGGTTTCGACTAGTTTGTGGACAAAAGGATCATTGAATAGACCAACTCCAATATATCTCAATGATGATTTATTCATTTTTTGGTTGCTTGAATTTTATAATTTACTTTATTACTATCTCTGTTTTGATTAGGTAATTTATAATGCTTGGAAAAGTATTAGCAATATTTTCCCAAGTTTTTGCTCGAATTGCCCTGAAGACATTGCTCCTAAATTTTTTCTCCTCATATACATGGTTTTTAAATTATGCTTCTCGCATTCGTTTAATAATTTTTAATTGATGTTAAACTTTATTCTTTAGAAATCTATATTTTTTGTATTTCTTTATTTCATGGTTTTCTCATCTTTTCAATCTTTTTTTCTCCTCTATCTCAAGCCGCATTTCGTATTACCTTCATTCAAATCATCGTCATTTCTTTTTCTACCGATTCTTTTCGGATCATTTTATTGCTGTCTTTAGGTATTTTATTCCACCTGTTTTATAGTAATTTTTTTTTTTCCGTTCGTTTTACAAATTTTTTGAGCTTCGTACCTAAAATGCTTAGTATTTATGTAGTTTTCATCTTAATTTTTAATTGAAGTTCATGCATACTCTGGTATAATTTTATTTTAAATCTCGTTTAATCATTTTTACTGAAATTGTGCCTATAGGGTAATTTCTTAGTCTTTCGTGATATGTGCCCAGTTTCAAGGTATACCTTGACACACATAATACGTCTATGAAGCATATTTAATGTACAAGTTATACATGAAGGCAAAACTTTAGCAGAAGTTATATTGCTATCAGTCATTTTTGAAACTTTGTCTTATAATAAACTTTGCCGCTAAGGCATAAATTGATTAAAATTTAACTTTTTTTAAATTTTGTGCCTTATATTCAATTCCTCCCTTTTCCAGGTGTAACTTTTCAACCTTATTATTATTTAAACTTTTTCCTATATTCTAATTTTGCCGGGTAAGGCATAAATTATACACATTTTTACCTCTTTAAAACTTGTGCCTTATAATCAATTTATGTCTTTTCTCAAAGGTAATTTTGTAACTTTAATATTATTCAAATTTTGTTGTATATTCAAATATTGTCGGGCAAGGCATAACTTTTATAAACATTTTATTATTTTTGAAATTGTGTCTTAATCAATTCATAGTATTCTATGCGTAACTTTGCAACCTTAATAATATTGAAACTTTGCTGCATATTAAATATTTGTCGGTTCCGCCATACATTGGATAAATATTTTATTATTTTAAATTTTGCCTTTGGCAGCGTAATTCAATATGTGTAGGCTTGTCAAACTATGTCGTATTATCAAAAATGGCTGTCATGTTACAAAACTTTCACTATTTTAATTTTTTTAAAAATACAGTTGCTTGGTGCTTTTTCTCGTTTCTTTTCATAATTTCTTGTCGTTTCTTTATGAGTTGCCTGGGTGCTTGCATATTTTTTATAAAGCAAGCCTATATTTTTCAATCTTATTATGCAAGTTATTTGATCTCTCATTTCTACTTTCTCTCAATCTTTTTTTATCATGGTAGATGTTTATCATTTTTTTAGCTTTTATATTTTTAATATTATTTTAGTCATGTAATTTCTTGACTTTTGTTTATTGTTTATTTTTACAAGATGGCGAAAATATACCTAAGTTTGAATATTGGTTTAAGGTACAAGGGCAATGGAGTGGTGATTTCAACTTTAACAAGTAGATATTATCATTTCTGAGTGCCCTTGAGTTGTATATGTTGAAAAAGGTCTTTTATCTTTTTTATGGAGTGATCACATAAGTTGTTTTGATAGTATTTGTATTGTTTACTTTTATCTCAAATTGTGTGTAATAACTCTAGCTTGATCAAGTTTAATGTATTTGGCCGCGAAACTATTTTTGATTGTGAGTGTTTCCATCTCATCACCTAGCTTGAATATTTTGATGGTGATTTTGATTGTGTATCTCGTCGCCCTAATAGATTACTGAAGTGCTACTTCCTAGACCATGAACGAATTAAGGTAGTTGAGTTGATGAAGCTCTTGAGTTTTCACAAGCAATTATACTTTTGGATTTTGGGACAAACCTATTGATCTTGTTAAGTTTGCTGAATTATATATAGTTGAAAGGGTGTTGTTGGGTCATGGTGACTCTTGTTTTGTCAACCATCGTATAATGAAAATAATTGGCGACATATTCTTTAATTATCTTTCCTCGGGTACGCTTGAGTTTGGATCAAGTTGGCAAAGTCAATTCAAGATTGCTCCAAAAGAGTTTGGAGGTAATGGATGATGGTAGCCACCGACATACGTTATCTCGATTTTCCATACGCTTTAAATGTTTAGGCATTGGAGGTGTTCCTTCTTTTTTGTTATTTTTCACATCATATGGATTGAGGCCCCGTATGTTGTCTTCGGGGGCCCTCGTGAAGCGACTCCATATGGAATAATAATTGATAACTTTTTTTCATGCGAAACATGTATGTATGTTTTTAAATTTCTATTTTTTGCCTTTTTGATTTTCTTATTCTCTTGTGTTCTATATATATATATATATATATTTTTTTTTTTAAATTTTTTTTCCATTTTTAGAGATTAAAGAGTTTTCAAGTGAGTGCCTGGTGCGCGCATAAAGAGAGGCAACATTTCTAGTCCCACTTCAATTTGATTCCGATTCAAGATGTTCTTCTTATTCTATTGGTTCTTTGATTTCACGTGGTTTGCTTGATCACCTAGTTAATGTACGTATTCCTATTTATCAAGTCTTATGCTCATCTTGTTAATTCCCGAAAGATGTTTTCTTTCTTTCTTTTCTATGCTATTTATAATTTTTATATACGTATTTTTTGTTATGAAGGGTGTTGTCAGCAACCTTAGAAAAAAATGGCCGAACAAATGCCTACTACACTAATCTAATAATAGTTAGGTATTTTTTGTCGCCCTCGATAATTTCTTTGTGATTATTCGTTGTTGGTTGTTCCTGTTACTTAATTTTTACTTTCATTATTTGCTATATTGTATGTGAGTTGAAAAGTAAATTTGACTGAGGGATTGTCATGTTGGTGAATTGCACAACAAAATTGGTGAAGTTATTAAAATTGTTAAGAGTCTACTTTATACATATGAAGCAAGAAAGTTAGAGGAAGTTGTTGTTGAAGGCTCCGTAAAGTGTGTCGCGTGTGTGATAAATTAACTTCAACCCCAAATATTGATGCTTGTTGTATGCCTACCGAAGTTTTAGATCATTTGTCTCGAAGATCAAACACTCTCTAGGGTTGAACTTGGATCTTGCAATGGAAGTGGTAGCGCAAGGAGCGTAAAGCACATGCACTATATTCTACCCAACTAGAAAGTAAGTTAGAGGAAGTTGTTGTTTAACCCTCCAAAAAGACAACCAACATGCAAGGATAAACCAAATTCCACCCCAAATGTTGATGCTTTTTGTATGCCCACTAAAGTTTTTTTATATCATTTGTCCGGGAAGGACTTAAAACACATTTTTAGGTTGAACTTGATCTTGCAATGGGAAGTGGCAAGCATAACGCATGTAGAAGAGATAATATTTTGCCCAACTAGAAAGCAATTTAGAGGAAATTGTTGTTGAACCACCCAAAAAGCCGTCATGGCAGATAAATCAACTTCCACAAAAAATATTGATGTTTGTTGTGCGCCAAATGAATTTTCGATCTTTTGTCCGGGAAGACTAACACTTTCTCGTGTTGAACTTGGATTCCCGATAAAGCCACAACAAGCAGCATGCCTAAAAGCACATTGTATTCGCCCAACTAGAAAATAAACTAAACGTGACTTATTATTTAAGCACACCTAGTTCCCGTGGTGATAAAACATTATGTTCATTTTGCTTGACTTAATTTTTTGAGTTTTTTTTTCTACTTTTTCTTAGTTTTAATGTGATAAAATTTTCAATATGTAATAATATATTGTGTTCTTCGTAGGATGTTGATTGTATTTTTTGAGTCTCGAAGATGCGGTTATCCCGGCAGTAAAGTTTGTAATAAACGTCTAAAATTGATGAGAGAAAGAAACCCGATGCAGATGCTCCTTTTGGGACGATTACATCACCTGTGGATATAAGATTAAGTGTGGGAACTGATATATATTGTACCGCGAATATGTGTAAAAGAAAATGTTGTTTATTAATATGTCAATTTTACTACAGATGTTCTTCTTTTTACATATTAATTTTTTTCCACCAATTTGAATATATTTAATTTGTATATGCATTTTTGAGTTTATATTATTTTAAGTTGTGTGCTTAGTATTCTATGCAATTTTTTAGTTATGTCTTATAATAAATCACGCTTTAAGACCTGAATTCAATTGTTCAAATTATGCCACAAGTTATTTTCTCGAATTGCACAAGCATTCCGTTTGAGCATGAATATTTTCGTAGGTCATAACTTATGTTCACGCACTTCATTTAAAAATAAATAAATAAACCAAAATCAAAAAATACAAATAAAAAAAAAATTCACTTTTAATGCATATGTCATTATATTTGTATTGCACAAGTTATGCCTCTTTTAAGATGAATATTTTTTCCTAGGTCATAACCTCCATGCACGTGCTTAGTTATATCTTTATAACATAGAAATCACGTCTTGTAAGGCATGAGTTCCATTATTCAAGTTGTGCCTTAAGTCGTGTTTAAAGGTTAAGTCTCAACGGCATGAATTTTAGGGTATAATTTTCTACACGTGTTTAGTTTCAAAGGTTTGTGTAAAGATAAGATGTGCCTTCTTTATTATTGTTATTTTTTTCTAATTTTACTTTTTAAAAATTTGTCAGAAGGCATAATATATATATATATATATATATATATATATATATATATATATATATATATATATATATATATACTTGTCTATTTCTTTATCTAGTATTTTTACACCGTATTTTTCACTTTAAAATTTGAAGCTACGTTTTGTGCCCGACAAGCTCATAATCCACTTGGAACCCATAAAGAATGTGAGTTTATCTGTTCTATTCTCCATAATTTTTTAGGCATATGGTATTTTGCGGTTGGATTTTTAATTTATTTTATTCTTGTCACCTTGTTCGAAATAAAGTGTGCCGTAGAAGGCGTACTTTTTACTTCTACGATACTTTTACGCTAAGTTCGTTTTTGTTCTACATTTTTTGGAAGCAGCTTATAAATTTTATTTTGTTGATGTTGTTATTTTTTAATTATTATTTATTTTTTTTGCAAGAGCCAATCATGGCAAAGCTCTTTATTATATACATCCGTATAACTGGGTTTCATGTACTAACTGGGTTGGAGAGGTGACAAGAAATTTAAAAGTTTTATTGAAACATTCTTAAGTCCTGTTTCGCCCGGGAAATGCCGATTGAGCAATCTTTTGGTAATTTTTATGAGATTTAATATTTTTAAAAGGCCCGAGACTTTTGTTGTATTATATGTTGTTGTTCTAAGTTCATAGCCATAGCAACACTACAATGTCTTTCAATTTGAAAGGAAGTGAGTTACTAACCAAGATGTGTTCGTGAGAGTAATTGGGCTATCAATTAGTGCCTCAAGCCCATCTTTTTTATCAAAAAAGCTAATAGTATGAATGGTAGTTATATTTGAACAAGTATTTCAATAATGATAGTGGTAAAAAAAATTCTTACCATGAAGAAATTAAGTAAGTTCATTAAAAGTATCATTGGGGGTAAGTTATCGAATAAGATATTGATGTCAAGTAGCTGATCTACCTTTCTCAGCGTATTTTATTCTATGGGTGTGGATAACAAGACTATTAAGTGAAAGCATATTAGCTATTTGGAGGACATTGACTTGTTCTAGCAAGCATATCCAAGCGTATGATCGCTTTAACGGCTTTGACATCTCTCAAAAGTGTGCCTTAACAAAGAGACATTAATACTACAAACTACATGCCGTTGGTTTCACTTTTTGTCATGACCCGAACATAGGCCCAAATCAAGACACACGGACAAAGAACCCCGAGAGGCTCCAAGTCGACCCATGGCATGAACATAACATCTAAGGTCAACATTTTAAATGTGGAAATCTAACATGTAACATATCTATATGAAAATCTCATAATATTCAAAATCTAAATACATAACACAAGTTCTAAGCCGAATACATACTATGTCTCGGGTGTTTTCATTACCGATTTGTGTTGGAGTGACAATACCCCAACTAACTCACTAAGTCTAAAACTGAAAAAATTGCCGAATATAATCAGATAAGAAGCGGTTCTCATAAGATGAGGATCACCACTCACTGAGAGATGCTAACACGAAGAGCCGCTAGCTACGGACCGAGCTCACAAGCACCGAGCTCAGACATGAAATGATACATCATGTTATGTCGGTACATGAAATGTACCGAGTATGCAAGAAAGTAAAAATAACTAAGTGCAGCAAAATAAGAGATCATGCATATCATAACATTTCATCATAATAGTCTAAGAGTAGGTCTTTCATGCTATTATCTGAAAACATGACTTAAACATAACTGAATCGAATGACCCAAAACTCAAACTGATTATTCATAAGTAAAACTGACCATTGGGTAAACCTGTTGAAAACATAATATTTTGACTAATGAACATGCATAACTGAAATCATGAGGAATAATGGGAGACTCGTCATATAACCAACATTACCAAAATAGAGCTTACGTAGTCCCGACTATTACACTCAAGTGGGCAGAGTCGTCCAAAACTTTGCTAGGGCTAAGAACGCTACCATGGTATCGATATCAAGCTGAAGGCCCATTGGGGGAAGGGGAAGCTCACAAGGTAGGTTCCAAATAATCTAAACATACCTATGTTGGCACGTAGTTCTGAGGCATAGGGTTGACTGACCCTTAGCCTACTCAGTGCTAGACACTACTCCCAAAAATATGCATATGCTTTCCATCATTTTTTATGAAGCTGACCATCGTCTAGTGACAAAGTTGAATCATGACATGACATACATATTCTGAAAATATAACATGAAGAGCCTTGGCTCAAACCATACAACAAGCTGAACAAGAGTGGGAGTCTAGACTCCAAAACCATGTGGTAAGCCAATAACATGAAATTGAGATAAATCATGGAACATACTTGATCATATGGGCTTGCCTAAACTTAAACATACTTGAAATAGAATTTGATTACTCAAAAAATGAACATAGACATGGTAATTCGATATCGTACTTTCTCATGAACATTGATAAGGGGCATATTTATATGCCAAATCGATACTCAAACGTATAACTTTAGTCTTGTTTGTCTAATAAATTGTGTACATTCTCATGTAAATTGTAACTTAAACATACTTGAAATAGAATTTGATTACTCAAAAATGAACATAGACATGGTAATTCCGATATCGTACTTCATGAACATTGATAAGGGGCATATTTATATGCCAAATCGATACTCAAACGTATAACTTTAGTCTTGTTTGTCTAATAAATTGTGTACATTCTCATGTAAATTGTACTGAAGTGTGAATTTATACTAACCAACATGATTAGCGTGAGCATAAAAGAAAACATGCTTTTGTTGATGAAAAATGACATGTTGGAAGAAATCAAGGATGAACTTGGGAACCAGCAAGGAAGCCGGATGGTGAAGCCGAGGATTACAAGGCCCGGCGATGGAGCCGTGGCACGCCGCCATCCTGCTGCGAGGCTGCTCCACCTGGGAAGGAAATCCCAAATAAATTCCAGTGAAGGTCCGCGATGAATGCCGTGCCACGTTGGAAGAATTATCAGATGGTGCATTTCAGAGGGTCCGCGATTGCACCGTGGCACGCTGGGCGTGCTCCCGATGCACGCCGTGCCACGTTGGTAGCAATTACCCGGGCGACATATTTCCAGAGGGCTTCCGCGTTTGCACCGTGTCACGAGGTAGTGCTCCGCGATGCACGCCGTGACACGCTGCTCGTTATTCCGAGAAAATTTATCCCTAATATAAATAGAGCACTTAGGGGCATTTTCAATTATTCACTTGGTGGAGCAAGAACGGTTACAAAGGTAACATTGAGGACGAAATTTCTAGGGTTCTTCTCTATCTCTCGTTTCTCTTCCTTCACCTGTTTGTAATAGATTACACTTGTTTAGGATGTTTAATCCACAAATGAGTGGCTAATTCTCCTTTCACGAGGTTATGAACTTGTGCTGCAAATGTGTCTTATTGAATTGTCGGTTTATTTTCTTTTCTTCCATGGTTGTTCTATTTAATTCTTGTTCCTACTACATTAATGTCTGTCCAATGTTAGTGTAAATCCAAAGTCCTGCTTTCACCCGAGAGGGCAAGAAATTGGAAAGTTGAATTAATAGGATATGATCTGTTCTTTGTTTGGGAAAATTGGGAATTGTTTACCTTCGGGATAGAAATATACCCGAAAGTCGTATTAGTCATGTGTGGAACCGGTTTCTCCAGAGTGCTAGAACTTGGAATTCCTTCATCACGAAAATGTAGTGGAAGGTTCATGATTCTTAAGTTGCTAAATACTTAGAGTTTTAATCCATGGTGCTTGTCTCGACTAGCAAACCGGAGGAAAAGATAAATCACGAAATTAATAGTTCGTGGTCTTCACATGTCTTTGTAACCTCAGCATGCTCTTTACCATTGTCTAGATTCAATTGTATAATTAGCTTAGTGTAGTATAAAAAGTATATTCTCAAAAACAAATTATCTTTAGTTACTCGTTGCCTTCACCTAATTGTAGTAAATTAACGTTTAAAAGATTTCACCCCGTATTCCTATTCCTGTGGGTTTGACAATCCGTCTTCAAAAGAGCCACTTTATTACTTGTACGACCCGCACACCCTGCGGGCTCATCAAGTTTCTTGGCGCCATTGCCTAGGAATAGGCAATTGGTGAATTTTCATTTTTACTTGATTTTAAGTGTTAGTTTGCTATTTCAATATTTTTGTGTTGACAACTTGGTCTTAGCCTCTATTTTGCGTAAACAGATTTTGTTGAACATCGGCAAGAGACAAAGGTTGGTGGATCCATCCTGTTTAACGACAATTTCACTCGTCAACTGGAGAGTAGCTCTAGAGAGAAAGCCGCAGCTGCTCAGACAATCTATCATGGAGCAACCATTGCATCCACTACTATGCGGGCAGATAGTGCCCGAGGAATTACGGCCAGCCGGTTCGCGATGTGGCAATCCCACAAGCTCGCAATGTTACTTCTAGCATTCGCAAAACCCGAGCCAGGAAGGAGGTTCGAGCTGAAATGTAATATGGTGCAAATGTTTGCCGCACACAAGCGGGCGCATGTGCCCCTCACGAGGACCCGCAACAACATCTTCTGTAATTTTCTTCGAGATAAGTGACACTTACATCCGCCCGGAGTGTCACTGACATGTCCCGCTACACTTTTCCCATTTTCACTCTTGAGATGCGCAGGTGGTCGAAAGTCGAGCCACCAAACTCTATCACCTCATGGGATGATCTCGCAAAGTTCTTGATCCGATTCTTTCCCTCCGGTAAAACAGCCAAAGGCTTAGGAATTCAAATTCTAAGTTTTAAACAAAGGGAAGGAGAGAATCCTCGTATCAAGCCCGGGAGAGGTTTAAATCATTGTTGAGGGACTGGTCCTCATCACCATCACTAAATGATGTGTTGGTGCACACTTATAGAGGGTTTGGAACCCCACACTAAAATTTTGCTAGATTCAAGAATAAAGGTGCTTTAGAAAAGACTTATGAAGAATTGTATACTTTGCTTAATCATATTTCAGGAACCGAGTGGAATGCGACTCTTCAAGGGGAGGAGCAAGGAGTTAAATGGAGTCTCGAAGTGGATGGGTTTACAGCCTATCAAGCCGTACGTATAGCTGCCTTGCAGAATCAGTTGAACACCCACTTCGGCACACATGAACTTGAGCCAAAGCCTCAAGCCCCGCTAATGCAAAGGGCCAGATTTGGTGTGAAGTGTGCGGAGCAATGAACACTCAACGAGTGTTGTGGAGCAAATCCGCACCGGTGAACTTTGTAGGAAATGCACAAAGGAGCAATCACCAACAAGATGGGAATAGCTACACCTAACTCGGAGGAATCACCCGAATTTCTCTGGGGTAGCAACAACCATCAAAGCGGGCAGAAGTTCGAAAGTCAGGGATGCAAATGAATCAAGGAGGGGCCACGTAACTATCGTGTGCACAATACGTAAATAACAATGCCTCTCCTCCACCACCATCACCCGCCGTTGAGGAGATGTTCGCAGCTGACAGCCGCCCAAGCTCAATTGCAGCTGACCATGCCAAATTGGCAAACATGTTAAAAATATTCAACTGGCTACCAAGGCACCGGAGTATCAATTTGGGCACTTGCCGGAGCCCAACACCAAAGCCTGGGAGTGAGGACTCCCCAAGCAGACAATGCATCCCTATCCCAAGCAGGTCAATGCAAGGACTACGAGGAGTGGCTTGCTTGAAGGAGGTGGAACCGAAAGACCACCTCAACAAATGGGGAGGAGCGGAGAGGGAGCTGTGAATGATGAGAGGGGAAACACAAGGATGCCGAACCGCTTAGACCTCCACCCCGTTCCCTCAACGATTAAGGAAGCACAAGGAGGAGGCGTGCTTCAAAAGTTCATGGAGGTGCTCAAACAGTACACATTAATCTCACTCTTTGTTGATGTTTTTGCAGGAGTGCCTAAATATGCAAGGTACATATGACATCAGTGGCCAACAAAAGCAAGTCGACCGAATATGCCACTATGGCCCTTGGGCGAGGAATGCACTTCCCGGATACAAAACCGCTGCCTACGAAGCTCAAAGATCCCGGGAGCTTCATACCCGCTGACAATCGGGCAAAGTATCCGAGCTCGTGGTTTGTGTGATTTGGGAGCGAGCATTAACTTGATGCCAACTTCGGCATTCATAGCTAGGTCTATAAGCCCTAGACCTACAACAAAGGTTTTGCGCCTGCGTGACCGTCTGGCAAGGCCCGACGGGGCATTGTGAGGACGTGCTAGTGCAAAGTCGGCTCCCTAATCTTCCCGGTAGAGTTTGTTGTGTTGGATTTTAAGCCAGACACGGAAGTCCCACTTATTTTGGAATGACCTTTCTTGGCAACCGGAAAGCGCTATAGATGTAGCTGCAGGCGCTAACGATGCGGGCACACGACAAGGTGGAGGTGTTCGATGTGTACAAGGCCCCAAATTCCCGGCCGTGTATGAAGAACTCTCGATCAACGTGCGTGAACAACTGAAAGGGAGAGTGGTGTTCAAGGCTTTGAACAACGAGAACTGAAGGGAGAGCCCCCCGATAGAGGTAAGCCTGATTGGGGTGGGGACGTGTTGAGCAAACGTCCGTCATCCTAGGGGCAGAGTGAGCTCAAATGACGTTGAGCCGAGACGGTAAACCAGGCGCTGCGCGGGAGGCAACCCGTGAAATGTAATTGTAAAATGTACATACGAAAAGAAAAAAAAAAAGAGAAGAAAAAGATTTTCAATTTTTGTATTTTATATTTTTGTAGAATAGGAGTGTAAATAGAAAATAGAAATACTGTGTTTCTCCAACTTGGAAATTCTAACCAATTTCATGTGATAAGATGTTGTACAGGTTGAACGGAGGAAAAAGTACAAAGGAATGCAAAAAGGGAAAAACGAGGTAAGAAAAATTTATTTTAAAGTGGC
>JACEIK010001147.1:7910-19933 GCA_018107945.1 Datura stramonium
CACATCATCCAGTGTGATTATCAAAAAATCTATCTAACCTACTACATATTCTATCTCCACCTTGTTGCTTATTAGACCATGTATAATATTTTCCTTTCTATGTCAATTCATTAAACAACAGGTTATTTATACAGTCTCCAAAATACCTTGTCTCGGCATAGACTACTGGATTCCCTAACATCCTATCTTGAGGATAGAGCAATTCATTAAAATCTCCCCCCACTAATCATGGGACAGAGATATTTTGAGCAATGTCTTTCAACTTTTCCCACAGTGGTTTCCTCATCTCCACTGCATTAAATCCATAAACAACAGTAGAAAAACAATCAAAGGCATCAGCTTTACTATTTATTTGGCAATGGATCAATTTAGCTTCTTCCCTAATCTTATTAACTGAGTAGAAGCTTGTATCCCAACAAATCCATATTCAACCATTCCCTGTAGAAGAGTAGTTATCCAGAAATCCCAAAGCAGGCACTATATTGTGAATAATCTGTTGTGCTTTGTGTTGTTTAACTCTAGTTTCAACCAAGGAAAAAAACTTGATCCTCTTTATTTGAAGCATCTTCCTAAATTCTTTCTACTTATGCTTCTTATTCACCCCTATAATGTTCCATATGAGCCAGTTCATGTATGAAAACCTCCTTTGGGATGAGGATCCATATGTTTTGTATTCTTCTCATATTATAATACCCTGAAAGCTCTAAGATCAAACTCAGGAGTTGAAACGGAGAAAACATGATTTTTTACACCAGATCACAGAATGAGTCATCTTGTGACCCATCAGGATGACCACGAGTCATTAAGTGACTCATGGTGAGGAGTGTGACTTAAGTTGGAATTTTTGGTTTTTAGGTCACCACGAACATGACCATGAGTCATGGTCAGCCCGACAACTCATTGAGTCAAATATGGTCAGGGTGAGGTGAAGGTGGGAGAAATTGGGTAGTGCACCTAATGGGTGGGTCCCCACTACTCATTGGGTACACCATGAGTCATAATGTGCCTCATGGTGAGCCCCCGGTGAGATTTGGCAGTGAAGGTCGTGGTCACCAATGACGAATCATTAGGGGCCTCGTGAGGACCCTTTGAGGAAATATGGGCAATGTACTTAACGAATCCTGACCATGATTCATGGTCCATGGCAACGGCTTGTCCAGTCCCCCATTGGGACTGGCAATCTGTTTTTCTCTACGAGTTTATTAGGGTTTTTTTTATAATTTTAATTATTCTAAGGCCTAAACTACGTCATTTTAAGCTATGAATAGTGAGTTTTAAGAGGGATAAGTTTATTCTAAGCTATTCCTATTCATTCATGCAAGCGTAGAAGTCTAGAGAGGTGATCAAGATCAATTTCTTCCAAGTTCTTCTCAATTCTTCCTTGGGCAATCAGAGAAGTTGTAGAATTAGTTGTTCTCGGGTATGTAGGGTTATGAATGGGTGAAATTGTTCACACTCATGCCCAACTCCTCTCTAATTCATGAAATTCTATTGATAATTCTATGGGGTTTTATCCCAATTCTTATAAAATACTTATGATCTATCAATGGATTAATCTCTGTCATATATAAATTCCTATTTTATGAACCATGGGCATATTTTATAGGTATTTAAATTTAAATTTCTACAAACTATGCCCAATTATGCATGTTTTATGAAAGTTCAAGTTATGATTCTATTTTGATTTTGATGTTCATTAATCCATTATGATTTATGACATTATGATTTATGACTTATGATATGATTTATCTCAAGTACTTACCATGAATTTATGAGATATCAATTATCTACATGTTTTACAAGTATGCATAAATTTCATGATTCATGGATTTATGATTTTAGCCAACTCACGAGCCTTATTTCATGGCTAGTTCATGTATGTCAAGCATGCTTATGATTATCATGATTTTAAACTAGCCCATGAATCTCATGTATATTATCCTATGAGAACTATATATATTTGGAGAGTAGTATTTGACACCGAGTAGACTGGGGGTCCAAGCATTCCCCGAGTCTCAAAACTACGCCAACATAGCCATGATGGGACCTCCATGATACTGTCCCCTTTTTCCCAAATGGGTCCTCTGTTGTGATATCACACCTCTTTCATGGTTCTACACTTGGAAAGGTACGAACACTCTCCCGACTAAGGGTTTACAGGTTGGGCTCCATGTGTGCTCATATGGGGTATGTCGATTATAAGAATTTTCCACTGTTCCTCATGATTTATGTATGGTTATGAATATACTTTTGCTCAAGTCATGTTAAATAAAGCTTTTCTCTTATGATTATGATTATGAATGATTTACGAATATTTTGAAAACTTTAAGCCTTATGTTTGCATTATGATATTTATGTTATGATCATGTTATCCTACTCTTATGAACTTTTATGTATTTTAACTGTCTGTTTTAGTTACCTTGCATATTCAGTACATTCCACATGCTGAACGCATACTTTATGTTGTATCGTCTCATGATACAGGTCCGAGGGATCTTTCTCAACAGCATCCTTAGCCCCTACTCTCCCACTCAGACCTATCCAGCTAGCATTGGTGAGTCCTCATCCTCCGAGGATATTCATTATCCACAATTGTTGTGTCTCCCTTTGGTTTCAGACTTGTCGGGTTAGTTGGGGGTGTTATCCCATCAATCCATTAGATATGTTAGAGGCTTTCAAACTTTGCGTAGTAATCAGCTTGTGTGTACGATGTAAATTCTAGTTCTGATGTTATGTTATGTTTAGACTTCCACTATGTTTATTATAATGATCTTTCGCTTATCTATGATTAGGTTAGATGTGTTCATGCCATGGGTCGACTTGGAGTCTCTTGGGGTTCCTTGTCCCGTGTCTCGATCTGGACCCAAGTTCGGGTCGTGACAAACTTGATATAGAGCAATAGGTTTTGAAGTGTCCTCGGGTGTTTGAAAGTTGCGTTAAGTAGAGTCTTTTTCATGGGTATAAAGCATGCCACACTTATAACAAAGAGGCTACGAGACATTTAGGAAATGTTCCCTTCTTTCATGATCTATGTCATGCGGTAAAATGTCTCTCTATCTTTCTAACTCATGCTATTCGCGATTGCAGAATCATGCCTCCTCGCTACGTTAACGGCAGAAGGAATGGAAATGGAAATGGCCATGAGGATGGCAATAGAGACGGGCACCAACAGGCCCCACCAGCCCATGAGCACCATGCACCGGAGTCGGTTGCCCATGCTAAATTCAGGGCAGCCATCCAGATGCTAGCACAGTCCTTGACTTGCCATGTCAACCAGCAGGCAGCAGCACATGTCCTGTAGAATGAGAATGCAGCGGCAGCGAGGGTTAGAGACTTTCTAAGGATGAACCCTCCTAAGTTTCTTAGATCAAAGGTGGATGAGGATCCACATGAATTTATAGAGGAGATTTGTAAGATCACCCAGATTATGGGCGTGACTGGCGAGGAGTGTGCTAATTTGGCCTCATATCATTTGAAGAGGGTTGCACACATTTTGTTCAAACAGTGGAAGGATGGTAGGGCAATTTAAGCAGGCCCTGTCAGTTGGGATGAGTTTCATGTCATATTTCTTGACCGGTTCTTCCCACGGGAGATGAGGGAGCTGAAAGTGGCCGAGTTTATGAATCTTAAGTAAAGAAAGATGACGGTTTAGGAGTATGCCTTGGAGATCACATGGTTGTATAGGTTTGTACACAGGTAGTGTCCCGTCTCGACCCAGACGTGATCAGAGGGGTAAAGCATCAGACTTGAGGGGCCAGGGGAGCATTTCAAGGGATCGCGCCTTTCCAACATGTACGAAGTGTGGAAAAAACCACCCAAGGAGGTGTTTAGTTGGTTCAAATGCTTCGGGTGTGCCAAACCCGAACACAGGCTCAGAGATTTCCCTTCAGCCAGATCAAGCGATGGTGAGCCAGTACTCTAGTCGCTAGTTCAGTAGCTCCGGTAGCAAGTCACTTCTAGCAAGGTGCTTCTACTAATATAAGTGGCGGACAACGCCAAAACAGATTCTATGCCTTAGCATCCCTCCAGGAGCAGGAGGTTTCCTCATATGTAGTCACTGGTATGTTATGAGTATCCCATCTTGATGTATATGCATTGTTAGATCCAAGAGCTACCTTATCTTTTGCGACGCCTTATGTGGCTAGTAGTTTTAAAGTCAGTCCCAAAATCTTGTCAGAACCCTTCTCAGTCTCTAATCAAGTGGGTGATTCAATTATAGCTAAACGGGTGTATAGAGATTGCCCGGTCACAGTCCTTCAGAAAGTCACCTCACAGATCTAGTAGAGTTAGCGATGACTGACTTTGAGGTTATTCTTGGCATGGATTGGTTGTTTTCATGCTACGCCTTAGTTAATTGTAGAACCCGTGTGGTAGAGTTTCGATTTTTGATTTTCAAGTGAGCCAACCTTAGAATGGAAGGGTAGTTCAGATGTGCCTGTAGGTAATTTTATTTCCTACCTTAAGGCCAAAAAGATGATCTTCGAGGGTTTCATGTACCATTTAGTTAGGGTTAAGGATGCTATGTCCAAGACCCCAACTATCCAATCCGTTCCAGTGGTATGTGAGTATCCAGAAGTCTTCCTAGATGATTTACTGGGAATCATTTCCGAGCGGGAGATTTATTTTTGTATTGACCTTCTTCCCGATACGTAGCCTAGATCTATTCCTCCTTGCAGAATGGCTCCAGCCGAGCTAAAGAGTTGAAGGAGCAGTTGAAGGACCTGTTAGACAAGAATTTCATAAAACCGAGCAAATCCCTATGGGGTGCACTAGTTCTCTTTGTCTGAAAGAAAGATGGTACTATTTGTATGTGTATCAATTACCAATAATTGAACAAGGTCGCCATCAAGAATCGATATCCACTCCCCAGAATTGATGATTTGTTTGACCAGCTTCAGGGTGCTAAGTACTTTTTAAAGATAGATCTCAAATTCGGATACCATCAGCTCAGGGTTCGGGAGAATGATATCCCGAAGACAGCCTTCAAGACACAGTATGGTCATTATGAGTTTGTAGTTATGTCTTTTGGACGAACGAATGCTCCTGCAGATTTTACGGGTTTGATGGATAGGGTGTTGAAGTCATACTTGGATATGTTCGTGATTGTGTTCATAGATGACATCTTGATATACTCTCGGAGTGAGGAAGACCATGCCACTCATTTGAGGATAGTGCTACAGACCCTCAAAGATCGCCAATTATATGCTAAATTCAGTAAGTATGAGTTTTGGTTGAACTCAATGGCATTTATGGGCCATGTGGTGTCGAGTTAGGGTATAAAGGTGGACTCCCATAAGATAGAAGCAGTGAAGAATTGGCCTAGATCGGTGAATCCTTCGAATATCAGGAGCTTCTTGGGCTTAGTTGGTTATTATCGGAGATTAGTTGTGAGGGGTTTTCATCTATTGTAGTGCCATTGACCAAACTGACCCAAAAGAAAGTGAAATTCCAATGGCCGGATGCTTATGAAAGGAGTTTCCAGGAGTTGAAGACTCGACTCACCTCGGCACCGGTGTTAACCCTATCTAAGGGTACCGATGGGTTTGTGGTGTATTGCGATTCTTCTAGAATCGGCCTTGGTTGTGTATTGATGCAGCATGGGAAAGTGATAGCATATGCTTCCAGACAGCTGAAGGTTCATAAAAAAAATTACCTGACCCATGATCTTGAATTGGCGGCAGTGGTATTTGCCTTAAAGAATTGGAGACACTATTTGTACGGGGTCCATATTGATATGTTTACAGACCACAAGAGACTGCAATATGTGTTTACCCAGAAGGATCTAATCTACGCCAAAAGAGGTGGTTGGAGCTGCTCAAGGATTATGATATAAGTGTCCTTCACCATTTGGGCAAGGCTAATATAGTAGCAGATGCTCTTAGTAGGCTTTCTATGGAAAGTGTGTCCCATGTAGATGAGGGGAAGAAGAAGCTGGTGAAGGATGTGCATCGGCTTGCACAATTGGGAGTTCATTTGGTTGACTCAACTGATAGCGGTGTTATAGTTCAGAATGAGTCAGAATCATCCTTGGTGACTGATATGAAATCTAGCCAAGACAAGGACCCTATTTTTGTAAATTTAAAGGAAGCCGTTCAGAATCAGAAGGTAGAGGTCTTCTCCAAAGGGGGAGATGATGTGCTTCGATATCAAGGTCGTTTGTATGTCTCAGAGGTTGATGATTTGAGAAATCGAATGTTGCATGAGGCTTACGGTTCTAGATATTTAATACATCTAGGTGCCACCAAGATGTATCGTGACCTACAAGAAGTCTATTGGTGGAATGGCATGAAGAAGGACAGCGCAGAATTTGTGACTAAGTGTCTGAATTGTCAGCAAGTGAAGGCTGAGCACCAGAGACTAGGAGGTGTACTTCAAGATATCAGTATTCCTACTTGGAAGTGAGAGGAGATTAATATGAAATTCATCACAGGGTTACCTCGCACTCGTCAATAGTATGACTCCATTTGGGTGGTCGTGGACAGGTTGACCAAAGACGCTTATTTCTACCGATCAAAACTACTAATTCAGCAAAGGATTATGCCAAACTATACATCTGAGAGCTACTTCGATTGCATGGAGTGACCTTGTCCATCATATCAGACAGAGGTACTCAGTTTACCTCTTAGTTTTGGAGATCATTTCAAAAGGGACTTGGTACTCAGGTCAAGTCAATACAATATTTCACCTACAAATGGATGGTGAAGCAGAGCTGACAATTCAAACTCTCGAGGACATGTTGAGGGCATATGTGATTGACTTCAGGGGTAGTTGGGATGACCATTTGCCTCTCATTGAGTTCGCGTAACAGCTACTGTTCCAGCGTTCGGATGGCTCCGTTTGAGGCTCTCTATGGGCGGAGATATAAATCATCTATTGGTTGGCCTGAAGTCGGTGAAGTTGTGATGGTCGGACTAGATTTAGTCCATGAGGCCATGGAGAAAGTTTAGATCATAGGGGATAGGTTGAAAATAGCTCAAAGTCACCAAAAGTCCTATGCAGATGTGAGGAGGAGAGAGCTCGAGTTTGAAGTTGATGATTGGGTGTTTTTAAAGGTATATCCCATGAAGGGAGTGATGAGATTCGGAAAGAAAGGGAAACTCAGTCCTCGTTATGTTGGCCTGTACCGAATTGTGAACGTATTGGCAAGGTGGCCTATGAGTTGGAATTACCCTCAGAACTAGTTTCAGTCCATCCAGTTTTCCATATATCACTCCTAAAGAAGTGTTTGGATGATCCATCTCTAGTGTTCCGGTGGAGAGTGTAGGTGTTTAGGACAGCCTCAGTTATGAAGAGGTTTTGGTAGAAATATTAGATCGTCAGGTTCGAAGGCTAAGGAACAAATAATTCTCTTCAGTTAAAGTTTTATGGAAGAATCAGCATGTTGAGGGAGCTACCTAGGAAGCCAAAGTAGATATGATGGCTAGATACCCACATATATTTTCTTTCGGCTCAATTTCAGCTTGAGGTATCAGTTTTTGTATTAATACTCTATTCATTTTCATGTTCAGCTCATGTACCTCAGTTTCTTTCATGTAAATGGATGTATGTGTAGTTTGGGGATTCAATTCAGTCATGTAGTTCAAATCAAAGTCAGTTATTTTGTTAGTTTTCGGCTTATATGATCAGTATTTGAGTACAATGGTTTCATTTCTCCGCTTTTCTGTATGATTTTCAATATTCAAGGATGAATGTTCCTAAGAGAGAGATATTGTAATATCTTGAAAGTCCTAAGATCAGACCCGAGAGTTGTAACGGAGAAAATAGGATTTTCTGCACCATGTCACAGAAAGGGTCATCCTGTGACCCATCAAGATGATGACGAGTCACTAAGTGACTTGCAATGAGGAGTGTGACTTAAGTTGAAATTTCTGGCTTTTGGGTCACCAAGGACATGACCACGAGTCATGATCAGCCCTACGACTCGTTAAGTCAGTCGTGGTCAGGGTGAGGTAAAGGTAAGAGAAATTGGGTAGTGCACCTAATGGATGGGTCACCACAACTCGTTGGGTGCATCATGAGTCATGGTATGCCCCATGGTGAGCCCTAGGTGAGATTTGGCAATGAAGGTAACAGAAGGTGACCATGAGTCGTGGTCACCAATGACGAATCGTTAGGTCCCTCATGAGGATCCTTTGAGGAAATATGGGCAGTGTACTTAACAACTCCTGACCATGAGTCGTGGTCCATAGAAACGACTCGTCTAGTCCACTGTTTGGACTGGCAGCCTGTTTTTCTCTGAGTTTATTAAGTGTTTTTCTATAATTTCTATGATCCTAAGGCCTAAATTACGTCGTTTTAAGCTATGAATAGTGAGTTTTAAGAGGGGTACGTTCATTCTAAGATATTCTTACTCATGCATGCAAGTGTATAATTCTAGAGAGGTGATCAAGCTCAATTTCTTCCAAGTTCTTCTCAATTCTCCCTTGGGAAATAATAGAAGTTGTAGAATCAGTTCTTCTCATGCATGTAGGGTTATGAATGGGCGAAATTATTCACACCCAACTCCTCTCTAATTCATGAAATTCTATTAATAATTCTATGGGGTTTTATCCCAATTCTTATTAAATCCTTATGATCTATTTATGGGTTAATCTATCTCATATATAAATTCCAGTTTTATGAATCATGGGCAGATTTCATAGCTATTTAGATTTAAATTTCTACAAACTATGCCCAATTATGCATGTTTCATGAAAGTTCAAGTTATGATTCTATTTTGATTTTGATATTTATTAACCCATTATGATTTATGTTTCATGATATAATTTATCTCAATTACTTACCATGGATTTATGAGATATCAAGTATATACGTGTTTTACAAGTATGCATTAACTTCATGATTTATGGATTTATGATTTTTGGCCGACTCACGTGCCTTATTTCATGGCTAGTTTACGTATGTCAAGCATGCTTATGATTATCATGATTTTAAACTATCCCATGAATCTCATGTATATTATTCTATGAGCACTATATATATTTTGGGAGTAGTATTTAATACCGAGTAGACCCAGAGTCCAAGCATACCCCGAGTCTCAGAACTACGTGCAATATAGCTACAATGGGACCTCCATGATACTGTCTCCTTTTTCCCAAATGGGTCCTCTGTTGTGATATCACATCTTTTTCATGATTCTACCCTTGGCAAGGTAAGAACACCCTCCCGACTAGGGGTTTATAGGCCGGGCTCCATGTGTGCTCATATAGGGTATGTCGATTATAAGAATCACCCACTGTTCCTCATGATTTAAGTATGGTTATGATTATATACTTTGGCTCAAGTAATGTTAAATAAAGCTTTTCTCTTATGATTATGATTATGAATGATTTATGATTGTTTTGAAAACCTTGAGCCTTACGTTTGCATTATGATATTTATGCTACTATCATGTTGTCCTACTCTTATAAACTTTTATGTATTTTAACTATCCATTTTACTTACCTTGCATACTCGGTATATTTTACATATTGAACGCGTACTCTATGTTGTATCGTCTCATTATATAGGTTCGAGGGATCTTTCTCAGCAGCATCCTTAGCGCCTACTCTCCCACTCAGACTTATCCAGCTAGCATTGGTGAGTCCTCATCCTCCGAGGACATTCAGTATTCATAGTTGTTGTGTCTCCCTTCAGTTTCAAACTTATCGGGTTAGTTGTGGGTGTTGTCCCATCAATCCATCAGATATGTTAGAGGCTTTCAGAATTTGAGTAGTAATCAGCTTGTCTGTACGATGTAAATTCTAGTTCTGATGTTATGTTATGTTTATACTTCCGCTATGTTTATTATGATGATCTTTCGCTTATCTATGATTAGGTTAGACGTATGTTCATGTCATGGGTCGACTTAGAACCTCTCGGGGTTCCTTGTCCCATGTCTCGATCCGAGCCTATGTTCGGATCGTGACATATATCCTCTTGAGCTTTTAGTTCTGCAGCAATTAACTCAGGAAAATCCTTTGAATTCAACATAAGGCTCAGTAGATGTTCTTCATCAGATGGTATTACTATATCTTTCATAGTGGTACTAGGGCATCTTCATGCTTTGAATTAGTTCTGGCTCCTAATGATGCTTTATTGTTAAAGGCTGATGTTATACTGGTTCCTTAGGTCTCCATTGCTTCTTCTTAGGGGGCTCAAATCTCTTCCTGGGTATAGCCTGTTTCTACATGTGTTCCTCTCCACATATGTGCCCTATATTTTGGCGTTGCTCACAAAACATAGGTGTCCAATCATATGTCACAGCTTGTACAAAAGTTCTTCCATGTGGATCCATTATATTCACCTCATCGGGTAATTTCTTGGTTATGTTTACCTCAATAAACATTCTATCAAATGATACCCTACTCTACTTAGTTGTGCATTCATCCGCGTACGCGGGGGTTCCTATTGAGCTGGAAATCCTACTCAGAGAATTGTAACCCCAGCAATTCAAATGAAGTTTCGGAAACTTAACCCACAATGGCACCTCACTAGGAAATTCCTTTGAGAAATCAAAGTTAGCAGTCCACTTTTTCAGTATCATCGGTCTATAATTCATGATATACGGGCTTAAATATAGAACCTCCCTCATATTATCAATGGTCTGAAATTTGATAACGAAATAACCTTCCTCATGCATATAAACATCCGTCATTGCAACATTGTTCCAATTCTTGACCACAAACCGATGCATCATATTATATCTAGGGTTATCCCCTACAACATACACAATAAGAGAACATTCCCACTTCTCTGTCTCCTTTTTAACCTCTTCCTTTTCTAGCTGAATTACCATCTCCCCATTGATTACCTCTAGAGAAATGTAGGTTAGTGTCATCCCATGTGCAATAGCAAGATTGTTTTAAAATAAATTCTTCCACACCTTCTCCTCAGCTATCTCCATCGATTCCTGTAGATCTGGTACTATTCCATTAGAATTCACATGTTGCCCCTTTTCTGGTCGACTAGCTTTCAAGTCCTTTCCATAACTAGATCTTGTGGGTACGTGCGAGCTAGATACCTCAGCTGGCGATATCCCAATTGGAGTTGCGCTTGGGGTTTCATCCAACTCCGATATGGCATTAGTAGCCGCCGGTGTATTCACAGTGCCATCGGATGGGGCTAGTAGTATTTTCCTTGGTCTCCCTCTTCCTCTGTTCTTTCTTTTTCTCAATGTTTTACTCTTCCCTCTAACCATGGTACTCGTCGGCGCTGTTAACTAACAAACACCGCCATGAGAGAGAGAGAAGCATGGTAAGGAGAGCAACTTTTGTTAAGCACATTTCGGATAGTTGTTTTAATATTTCTTCCGATAAAATAAATAATTTTTTTATATTCCAAAATGAATAAATTTTTCAAAGTTAAAAGATTATTAATATTTTTAAAAAAATTTATCCTTCTATCTAATAGATTTTANATGATTGAAAATTTTAGCTAATATTTACATGTGTCTCAGTAAAATTTGTCTGAATTTAACTTTTGACAAAGTCAGATAAAACTTCAACAAAAAAATATTTAAAATTTGGCCTCGTAAAATTCACAACTTTAGTAAAAAAAATGTTAGAATTTGATCTTGGCAAATCATACCAAACTTTAGACAAAATAATCCGATATTTTGACCTTCACAAGGCTCCACTTTAAACGTGAATGTTTGAAGTTGTGCTTGAAGCAGTAAACTTGCAAAATAAATTCAACTTTGGATAAAAATTAAGTGATGATCTCAAAAACAAAATTTTGCACTTCAGGATCATCCTAAAGTTTCAAATAATCTTGATTGAACTATCCTAAAGTTAAAGATAATTAGAATTAGGGCCTCATTTGGATATGCGATAAGAAATTATGATTTAAAATTAGATTGATTTGAAGTTGAAGTTTTGAATTTCTTAGATATATTTTTTTCATGAACATCCACGAGTAAGTTGCGAAAACTATTAAAATTTTCTCAATTTTCATACAGTCTTACCAAATAAATAAATAAATTATAATTCATAAACAAGATATCAAAATATTTTAAAATGACACATTAATTATAATCTTTTAAA
>JACEIK010001147.1:20361-36528 GCA_018107945.1 Datura stramonium
GCGCACACGAGATACCTGGCACCTCCCACCAGCTCTGTCCACCGAGGTAAAATCACATAGTATCTTTTTGTTCCTGACGAGGTTTGAACCTGAGAGTTTATTGACCCTGGGCCACACCTTGGGTGTTGAATGAGTTATTATTAAAAGCTAGCTTCATTCGAAAATAGGGTGAAATTTGTAACAATGAGTGTGTTAGTAGATTTGCCTAATGATCTTTGTTTCGTCTTTGTCACTCCATTTTCCCGGTCCCCTTAGGTGATTGTATAGTTCAAATTGGGTTGCCTTCCGTGAATCATAAGGACTTACTTGAATTGTTTCTGATTTACTGAGGTTGCTTCATGCTTGTTGCTTCTATTTGTTTAAACTATAATTCCCTAATTAGGGAGAGAAAGTCAATTGGTTCAAATATAATAAAGAGTTCGCTTAGAATTGATGCGCGCGTTGTGTTTGATGGTTTGTCTGTGAGAGTTTCTGACCTCTAAATATTCTTGGCAGTTTGCTTTGAAGGCAATGAAATTTCTAATTTGAGGCTGAAATTCTAATGTCCATGTTCTAGCTACTAATCTTCTTAATATGTATTAAGAGGAAAAACTAGTACATAGAGCTTAATTGACAAATTAAACTAAACAAACAATTTAGAAAGCCCAACATTTTTTTCTTAATAACCATAGTGTCCAGACCAACTTGCGCGCACCTCGAATTATTTCACGGGATACCTGCCACCTCCCAAACATAATAATACATAATTATGCTAATAGTTAAAGCTAAGCGATAAACTTTATAAAGACTTGATCTGCCTCACTATCCTTACCACTTCGTCTTCAAGTTCATCTTCACCTTCTTCTTCATCTTTATCCTCAGGTAGACATCCTTCTGGGCTGTAAGCATCATAATCTAGTCCCAAACTTTTACTACTCTCGCATTTGTTGACTGTCATCAAACATAGCACTCCCGGTATGTTGACAACACCATGGACCTCCATAATCCACTGTCTTCCGTAAGGTTTTTGGAAATGCTCTTAAAGCTTATTCATATATTGTAGCAACAAAAACAACATACCCAGTGTAGTCCTTACCCCTGCTTCAGAGGTTGTTTTCGATAAACCCTCGGCACCAGGAACTGATATATTCCAGCATATTACCTATTTACATGGAACTTTTTGCTATTGGATAGTTCAATTGTTATTCCTTGAATGGTTGAATAATTATTAAGCAGCCCCTAATTTCCATCTCCAGCATTTCTTGGAGCTTTGTAGTACTCAACAGTGTAGTTGAAATCCCTGAACTTAAAAATTAAAGAACCTGTGTGCTTTGTGTCTTTAGCTACCCATTTTATTGCTCTTACTTTTATGTCCTATTAAGTGAAAATTTTCTTCTTTCTCTTCTGTTGCTAGTTATATAGTTTTTTTCTGCTGCAATTTGTTCCCTAATTATAGTTTTGCAATTTTCTGCTATGAATTATACTACATATTCAAAAGAATTATGCCACATGTTCAAGAATCAAATAGTTTTCTGTTGCTTGCTAATATTTCAATTACCTGTTACAACAACACACCCAATGTGATGATCCCACCAGTAGGGTCTGGGGAGGTGGAGTGTACGCAGACCTTATACCTTGTAAGAGGTAGAGAAGATGTTCTCGATAGACGCTCGGCTCAAGAAAAGCAATTTCAAAAACTGATTTGACGAATACAAGAATAAAAGCTATGATGAAAAATACTAATAAAAATAGTACATATAACCCAAGTAAAATAAACAACAGAAGTAATACAATGAAGAAATGGATAGTAATAGAGTAGTAATAATGATACTGATCATTAGAACCATGCTCTCCCTCAGGAAAAGGAGGAATCTCTCGACCACCTACTAACTCTCTACCGTAATTCTATGGCAAACTAGAATAGTCATTGTTGTTGGACTTGGTTGATTTCTGATGGTATATGTGCTCAATAATTACAGAATTATGGTTCTAAAGGGCTAATTTTTGTAGGTCTGCGTTTGGATGGCAAGAAAATGAAAGTTTTCCATAGAGGATGTATGTAATACCCCATATTAAGGAAGGACATTTAAGTTCATTTAAAAAAAAAGACAAAACAAATAAACTAAAAGGAACAAAAAAACAAGAGGAATAAATGGGCCGAGACCCATCTAACGGGGACAAAAACAATTCACAAGGAGATAATTGAGGGAAAACAGAAGGGCAGTAAGCTTTAGAGCTTCAACAGGCTGTCAAAGGCCTTTGAAAATTTGATCTCAAGGTAATCTTCTTTTTTTTTTCAATAGAAAATTTGTAGATTTGATTTGACCTTTATATGCTATGGGTAAACTAAATTATGAATTGTCTTGAAGAGTTGCGATGAGATTAATAGTTGAAGTACTAGGGTTAAGAAAATCAAGAGAATCTATGGAATGAAATTTTTCATGAACAGGATGAATTTAATGATACAAATAGGTTGTAATTGGTAGATTATTGATTGGTTTAAGTTACCCATAGATGGATGAACACGATCTGACGAATTGAGGGTCAGTTTCAGTGTATTGATTATGTTGGAAGTTCGTAAAGTTAACGCATAGATTCTTTTATTGGTATTAGGTAGTTGGATAAATCAAATGAATTGCTCGCAGTGACGCGTTTGGTATCTCAGCACGAGTGTTGTGAGTAGTGAATTTGTGTTTTCACAAATTGCATGTTTATACATGATTTTCATGGAAGCGGATTTGAAAATGAATTGTGTTGCTGAATGTTTTTATTATTGCATGTGAGACAAGGTCTTTTGCTTCATATGATATTGAAACAATGTTAACTATATTGATGATCTATACCGTTCCATTACTTGAGATATTCTTACTGTTATTTGAGATGCCTTTACTGTTACTTGATATGACTACTGTTACTGGAAAAAAAATTGTTGTTACTTGAAAATCATGGTCCACACTGATTATTTCTTGAATGAACCACCAACCATTGTATTGAACAAGTAATTAACTAAAGATATGTTTAAATAAGATCTATGATTTCCTATAAGAAATTCTTATGATTAGGCTATTGCTCTATGAACCTGCTAATATGTTGATTTAGTTTACCAATGAACCACGCAATCTTAGAGAACAAAGGTCTGTTGTGGGTTTTATTGTATGTTCTTAGTCATCGTCTTCTCTAACTGTAAGATATTGCATTTATAGTTCCTTATGTTCTTTACAGCAGTCTAATCAAGAAATTTTCTTCTTGTAGGCCATAAAGAGAAGTCCAGGTTAGCAACATGGACCTTAAGCCATTCAAATTAGACATTGATGAGCTTATAAATGAGTTTGCCAAGGTACTAGTTGTTTATGCTTGTTGTTTTCTTCAGTTTAAGTGTACTGTAGATATCAATCTCTGTTTATTAATCTTGCACTTTTCATGATTGTTCATACTGGTAATATGGTGATTTGTAGGGCGGATCTCCTACTTTTGCAGAAATGAAGAGAGTGTGGGCTTCTAAAAAGTTCTCCTATATTTTCGAGGCTAGTCCTTCTAAAGATCAGGCATGCTTTATACAATCACTCTATGCATACTGCAGTGGTATGTTAAATGTTCTCTATTTCTGACTTTGTGTTAGTTTGCCTAATGTAACATATTTTTAGTTTCATCTGGGGAGAATGGTTCTGATTACTGTGGTATACTAAAATGTATGACGCATTAGCATATACCTCTCCCCAAACAAAAGGAAAGAGCAAGTACAGCCAACCAGATATATAATTTATCTTCTGTACCCTTAATGTGAAATATAACCGGTGCATAATACTGTAGGACTGTTGAAAAACGTTGTAGCATTGAAGTACCAGTAGATTTATAATGCCTATGCCTATCTGTTTTAATAGAACTCAAGTCAATTTTGTGTTCAAGGGAACACCAATTTATTTATTTATTTGATATATGTGGTTTCATATTACAAATATAAATGGTCATAGATTTATTTGATTGCTAATATGATGCATTTCATGTGCTATTTTAACCAAATTCTACTTGGTCAATCAGTCAATGAGTAAGAATGTGGAGAACACAGACTAAGAGCCATACCACAAAACCTAAGAGAAATATAGAGATACCTTAAAAGATTTTCCAAATCATTTTTGTTATTGTATTTTCCCTCTTTAAAAAAAAGTGTAAAGTCATGGCACTCTTAAGAGAAGCCTTTGTTTTTCTCTTAAAATTTTGGTGAAAGGAGCAGTCATAGAGTAAGATTTTCATCCTTCATCTTGACCGATATTTTCTTGCAGCAGATTAACCAAATGTATTGTATTGCAGGTTACATGGTGTCTACTCATTCTCTTTTGAGTAGACTGGGTGGCCTATATTGCCTATATTGCCTTTATGAGACACAGCCATTCAAGCCTCCTTTCAAGATTTATATATCTCTGGGTATAAATACGACCTTCTTAACATGATCTGTCATGAAATTGTGCAGCATATGTGATGGTTCTCACTCTGTGGTACTTCGGTCTAATGAAATGAGACTATTAACATCACATCCAAATCTTAATAAAAAAAATCAGTAGAACCAATTCTTAACCAGCTGTCTCATTGATTGCAAATCTCATTTTTTTAACAAGTAATGGTAAATTTTATAAATGGAAAGGACAGGACTAAGATAGTGCATCAAGATTTACATATTGTGCAGCTCCCCAATAATATCTAACAAGGAATCAACATCATTTACACAGGCCAAGTTGCACCAATAAGCTAACAAGAAAATGTCAGGTTAAGCCTATGTATATTCCTCCTTTTTCCTTAAAAAATTTGCTGTTTCATTCTATCCAAATTGTCTACCAAATGACCAAAAAGTATACAAATTTTGTGTGCCCTCTTGTTGAGCCCAACGCTGTTCTAGCTATGCAGAAATTCTAGAATACAGCGGGGCATTGTCTGTTTCATGTTTAAAATTGGAAAGAACATGCTTTGAATCTGGTG
The DNA here is from genome assembly GCA_018107945.1 of Datura stramonium. NCBI lineage: Eukaryota > Viridiplantae > Streptophyta > Magnoliopsida > Solanales > Solanaceae > Datura > Datura stramonium. The sequence continues at coordinate 25,312 of JACEIK010001147.1, forward strand.
AGTGATCTTGCAGTGCAAAAATAAGTGAAATGCCTCTTCAGGGTTCTCTTCTTAAAGGGGACATCTGCTACAGAGTTGTATTCCTCTTCTCTCAAGATTTGATTGAGTGAGACATGCTTCTTCAACCACCAACCAAGAGAAGCAAGATACCTTCAAAGGTGCTTTGTTGTGCCAAATTTTCCTCCAGTCCCAAGAAATGATATGGCCATTTGTTAACAATTTGTAGCATGACCTCACTGAGAAGTTTCCTTTTGCAAGGGCCTTCCATTTAAAAGTATCCTCCTTTTGTTATGGTGCCAAGTAGATTCAAAAGAGAGCATGCTCTTTCTATTTCCCGGTCATTTTAGCTTCGTCTGAGAAAATGTTTCCAACTATGTTTATCAAAAGATCTGCAAAATAAATGCATGTGCAATGAAGAAATGCAGTGACTCTCCTGTAAAAGATCTTCCAGTGGTGTATGTACCACCAAGTATCTGCCCAGAATCTAATTCTTCTGCCACAACCTACCAGGAAGCTTACATTTGTTTCAAAAGAGACTCCAATGTGTTTGAATATGCTTCCTGTACTCCATGAGGGACATTTGAAACTTTAGTATGCCAGAAGCTATCTAGTGTGAACTTATCAACTAGAACTTCCTTGTTAAATGTCCAATGCTATTTGGTCAAGAGACGAACATTATGAAGCTTTAGATCCTTAATGCTAAGATCGCCATTTTTCTTACCTCTGGCAACACTGTTCCACTTTACCAGGGAAAAGACTTGGACTGGTTATTTCCTCGCCATAGAAAATCCCGTATAAATTTGTCTATGCGCTTTAAGACTGAGGCAGGGGCAGGAAATAGTGATATCATTTAAGTGGGAAGAGCATCCGGAGCACTATTGATTAGAGTGACTCTTCCACCTAAAGAAAGTTATTGTCGTTTGCAGTTGGATAATTTTTCTCCATCTTTCCAAGAGCCTCATTCCAAATGGCCACTGAATTGTGTTTTTCCTTCAAAGGAAGTGCCAAATACTTTGTAGGAAGAGAGCCAATATTACAAGTTACCTTTCTCAAAGAAAAAAGAGAGAGAGAGCCAATATTGCATCGAAAGATACACCAAACTGTGATTATCAGAGACATTGTTGACCGGGATATGGAGCTTTTGGCAAAATTAATACAAAGACCTGAAACAGCCTAAAAATTTGTTAGAAACATCCTCAATAGCCCAAGTTGCTGTTCCTTGGCTTTGTAGAAGATTTGTGTTGTCGCATAAGGAATATGAGAGGTTTTCAAACCTTCAGGACCAAATATGCAGAGAAACCAGAATTTCAATTTGCGTGAGCCACGTTGTGAGTCATCTTAGTGAGTCCTACCATCACTCCCATCACCAAAATAAAGAGGAAAGGAGATAAAGGGCCGTGTTGTCTGAAACCTCGTTGACTAGAGTAGAAACCAAGTGCTGTACCATTTACGAGAACCGAGAACTTCACCAATGAAATATGAAAGCTAATCCGACTGATCCAGTTGATACTGAAGCCCATTTGTCTCGATAAATCCAGCATGAACTTTCCATTAACATGATCCAAATGCTTTGTAGGTATCCAATTTGCAAGATTTCCAGGTTTTTCAATTTTCATCCTTTGAGTCTAAACATTTGTTAGCTATCAAGGCTGCATCAGTGATATTTCTGTCACTTAAGAAAGCCATCTGAGAAGTGTTGATCATCTTAGGTAGCACCACTTTTAATCTGTCCGCAAGAGCGTTAGAGATAATCTTGTAAAAACTATCTATCAAACTGCTAGGTCTAAAATCCTTTAGTTCTTTTATGTCACTTCTTTGGGATGAGAGCAATAAAACAGGAATTTAAGCTTTTCTCAAAATGCTCTAGATTGTGGAAATGATTTATAGCCCACATCAAGTCTCCTTTAACTGTATACCAACAGTATTTGTAGAACCCATGGAGAAATCATCCGGTCCCAATGCCTTGTCGCTATCACAACTCTTAATAAACACAATAATCTCCTCTTCAAGAAAATGTCCTTGCAGCTAGTCAACTTCTTCACTGGAAATATAAGGAACTTCATCATACGTGCCCCATATAAAGAAAGAATCTCACGAGCAATCACATCCTTGTCTTCTGTAATAGTCCCATTAATGTCTAGCTTGTCAATATGGTTAAATCTCCTACTAGTGTTTGCCATCTTGTGAAAGAAGCTTGGGTTATGATCCCCTTGTTTCAATCATAAGCACTTCGATTCTTGTTGCCGTGAGATCTCTTCCAATCTAAAAATCTCCTCCAGCTCGATCTGATTGTGCATCTTTGACATTTGATCTTCATCTGAAGAGGGAGAATAGTAGCTCATTTGATTGACTACCTGAACTTTCACCTTGTTGGTGAAGGTTCGATTCTATCTTGTAATCTCCTTCCCCATTTTTCCTTCCCCTACCCCCAATATTAAGAAAAAAGAATTTCCTATTTTCCGATTGTCAAAAAGAAGTCATACTCCATTCCTTGAGCTTAACTTTCAATAATTTGAGTTTCCTTGCAAAAGATGAAATCCAGCCTGCCAATAATGTTGAAAGAATTCCACCATTCTTTGACCAAATTTCGGAATCCAATATGTTCTAACCACATGTTTTCAAACTTGAAATCCAGATGCAAATCTGATGTTTTCTAATGGCATCGTCTAGAGCATGTCATCATGGATGCTTCCTAGATTTCTTTTTTAAAATGTGTCATGGAAACTGATTTAACACAAATTTAATGCTTTAGATAAGATCAATTATGAAGTAAAATTTTGGTATAGTGAATTGCTCTAGTGAGGTTGTTGAATCATAGTTTTATTAGTCATACTATATGTAGGTTGCTTTAGGAGAATTCTCCGAACATGTAACTGGACTATCAAGTTTCTATATTTTGCAGGTTATGTGATTGGATTTTGACTACTATTAGGTGTCCACAATTGTTGCTTCAACTGATGTTAAACCTTTTCTTGGCTTAGCTTTGGGACATTAACATGTATAATTGAAACCACAGGTGGGTCAATACTGTATTCAGTTTCCTTAGCAATTCATAGTAATAGTTGAAGCACAAAATTCAACAAATTCTTGGATAATTTATGAAAATCTAGGTGATGAATAAGTTGGTGTTACTGAGACCGCCTGTCACAACATCAGCTTATACTATAGTTTTGCGAACAAGTTCTTAAGTGGTAGTTTCAATATCATTTGAAGGACAGGTTGTGTTTTATTTAAAGAACAATAATCATCAAGACTTCTTACAAAATATTCGTTGGATTCCAAATGATCTCGTCCTCTCTCTCTCTCATTTCTCAAATTACCTTTTGGCAGTTCTATATTCATGAGAAGTCGTCGCATCTGCATCTTCAGCTTCAGAAATACCCCAATGAACACTATAAGTTTTGAACTATCTGCAGATCCAATATGCGTTAGTTCACACTTCTAGACTGGTTCACCATACTTCAGTGTTCGTGATAAGGAGCACACCCTTGTGATAAATGAATTACGACATTCTATTCATATTCCTTCAGTAGTAGATCTATGAGGATATAAAAAAATTGTGTTTCTTTGGGTACATACCCCCATCAACTTCTTATCTTCCAGTGCCAATCAGAGAAAGAAATTTCCGTCTACGTGACATCCTATACAGCTGATCAATAGCTCCAGCAAACCATTGGGACTATAATGCTATATTAGTGTGAAATTTCTTGTTGCTTCTGGCTGGGTTCCACATTAGGATATATACTATCTGATTAATATTTGTGGATTCCTTTTATATTGGTATGTGGAAGTTTGAAGCTGGTACTTTGGCTAGTATATTTGCTTACCAGTTTTGCTAGTGTTACGTTATCAATTTAGTTTATTGTGTAACTCTGACTTGCTTTTGATGCATTTATCTTGCTGTGATTTGATGATATTTCTTCAATTCCATTTGACAGGAGAGTTAAAGAATCTTAGGAATGTTGTTGCTGAGGCAAAGGCCAACGATGTTAAAGTAGTCCCTGCTCTAGTCAAGCGTATGTTAGATAGGAACATGTTTCTTTTTGGATTCGTGGATGTGAATGAAAGCTCTGCAGCGGAGAGATTAGACGAACTGACAGAAATACAAAATGCAAGTATCCAAATAGCATGCAAAAAGTATGTTACCAATACTTTTCCTGCTACAGTTTGTTATTTCACAGTCTACTCTAAATCTTCTGTCATCTTGTTTCCTTGGATGATGTAGGCTATTTGCAAATACCCGGATCGAGCACTTCACCCACATGGATATGGTATGTTTGTTTTCTATAATATACTTCCAGCTCTGTACTTTTGCATACAGTGTTATATGGATTGATATGGCTAGTTACAAGGTTTCGTTGAACTCAAGTACCATTTTGATGGAAATATTTAGGAGACCTGTACTTTTATTGATTGCAAGGAAATAATCAGGTGACAACATCATCAAAATAAAAATATATAAGTAATATTTAGTTACTTTAGAGCAATCGACTTTGTAAAACTTGTGACATTAATTTGGTTGGAACTGCTCCCTTCCAAATTGTTTGCTGGAATAGGATATTGTTTCTGCTGTGGTAACGGTGTTTCTGTTAGTAAATGTAATTTTGCAAGCATCTTCAGAATCGCATGCAAGTGTTATTTATGTTCGTCTCCGTTACTAATTTCCTGTTTATGAGATAAAACCAAATGGAGGATTTTAAGCTTTAAATACGCAGTTTGAATGTTGGAGTTCATCAGTATAGCAAGTTAGCTAGGTGGGAGGCTGCATTAGTTGTGCAAATCCTTTCATCTGGTCTCTTGTGACTTGACCTGCTATTGCATGTCTCGACCTTTGACTTCAGACTGCTGAATTCATATTCCCATTTGTCCTAGGGATTGGAGCTTGAGGTGGATTTGCTCAAGCAAAAGTCAATAGAATATGCAAAGGCGAAAGATCTAGCTATTAAAGGTATCTCTATGAGCTTAAAGCTTTTAACAGAAAATATATTTTGGTCATTTTCTATATATTGTCAGCACCATTATGTGTAAGTAAGGCATATTTAGTATTAAAGGTGCCTCAATGAGCTTCTTAAGCTTTTAACAGAAATATATTTTGGTCATTTTCTATATGTCGTGAGCACTATTAATGTGCTAAGTAAGGCATGTTTTAGTATTCAATTATAGTGAAAATTATGCATCATGTACATACTGAATATGTTGATGCAGCGAAGCTATCAATTCCTTCACAGAAGTATTGTGCTCCTTTAGTTCAGATAGTGTATAGGCAGTCTAAAATTTTCCTCCCAGTTGTAACCTTAGTTTAGTTTCAAAGATTCAGGCGATTGGGCACGCATTAATTTCCACAAGTTTCTTTTGCATCCAATATTTCAACTTTCCGTTAATAAAGTCGAGGACGACAATCTTCTCAGTTGTTTTTTCTTGTTTCTTTTTCAAAAGGGGCTAGTGACATGGTGGATGTAGAAAACATAAAGCACATAACAGAGAACCAGACATTGATAGGAGACGCGGTCGGGAAGACTGCTGAGGACTGGAAAACTCAGAAGGAATTATTTTATCAACAAACAGGCATTCGTCATCCTCCTGTCAATGACAAACTTGACTCTGCGCGAGAAGAGCAGGATAAGTTCTCCCAACAAGAAGCGGCTGAAGAGCAGGATGGCAATGAAGACTTCAGTAAGGAACTAGAAGATGTGTTATTGTCTGCGCAGAACGATTCTGACTTTGAAGAATAGGGGAGAACTTGCAAATTACCTTACCGTGATTGAGGAAGCAAAGTCATTTTCTTTTTGCAGCGTCTGGTCTGCATATCGATCAGGTACTTGAAAATGGCAGAGTCTTAGAAGGTTTAGCTGTAAATCATAATTATTGATTATAAGTGAGTTTTGGGTGAATTAGAGAGTAGACTGTCTTCTTATATTTGAACATTCTCCAGAAATGGGACAGGCAGATCAAAAGTTGTTCTTTTTCTTTCCCAAATTTCCTTCACTAGTTCGGTTTTCGCACTTCAGTTTGATCCAACCACAACATACCCAATGTGATCCCACCAGTGGGGTCTGCGGAGCATAGAGTGTACAACACTTCAGTTTGATCCAAAAAGAAAATATAACCAAGAAAATCGAACTTCAAATTTTATCTTTTCCGAAACTAATTTACACTCAATTAGGAAAACGTGATCACTTTCTCTCTTTTGGATGCCAAAGATTCTGTGAGATAATTAAGAAGTCTTCTAAAATAGAAAATAAGTGGAAAGAGGATGACTATATATTCTAATATTCCTCGTATTTGTGTTGGTGGGAGATAGTGAATACTCGGTTGAATAATCGATGTTTACACAAGTTGGTCCAACCGTCACATTATCCGCGGGGTGGGAGGTGGGGGAGTAAGAGAAAGAATGAAGACATTGTCAACCACAATCATCACACTATTGAAAGATATTCATTTTTCATTAGAAAATGGACATCACCACATAGAACTTCAAAGATTTTTGGATCCCTTCACTTAGATCATCAGCTTCTGCCATGCCTTTCTTTCAATGAAAAGCAAATGGAGCTTAACTATTCAATGGTGATACAAATCAGTGGGGACATATACTAGGGATCATAATCTAGTAAGGGAAAAAGAGGAGAGCCCGGTGTACAAAGCATCACGTGTTAGCAGCGTCCGGGGAAGTTACCATAAAATATAAGTCCCAATCCCACTTTTTGAGTCCCCAAACAATGCCCTTCTTAATATCTAGCCAAATAATGTCTTCCTTCCTCATATATCTATACTTCAACTTCAATGATATGCACTTTCTGATCTGCTGGAGGCATAGCATCAAGATTCAAAGTTAACAAACCAGACTCTGAGTCATAGACAAAATCAACCATATCTCCACCCACACTGCACTTCCTCGGCTTGACAGACGAGTACACACCAAATCGACCACACCCCTTTACTTCCATCGACACAACTGCAACTGCTTCTGTGCTTAAGTTCTCGATTCTATCTTCAGCCACAAGATTTCCTTCACCTTGATATCCAGCCTCAAGTTCAGACAATTCCACGCCTGCCTTCACCTCGTATTTTAGTCCCTCGATTGCCCCACCAGCATTGTACATGTCAATGAGCCCCAATGGTGCAAAGCTGAAGCCAGGTGCCAATACCTTAATAGGCGTGACAGTGTATGTCTCATGCTCGAGGATCTTAAAAGAAACAGGCATTGCTGCATTGTAAGGGAGAACAACAAGCTCAGCACTTCCATGAGAGTAAAGAACACAGTCACCGCACCAGTTGGGGTCCAAGGCAGCTTCAGATATGAAATGGACATCACGGCCTCTGATATAGCCTGTTATCGCGCCTGAGTTAGTTTTATGGAACGTGTTCTTCCTCTCAACCGAGCTCCATGCTGCACCTTGGCAGTTGTATACCCCAAGCACACCAGTGTATTTGTTCATGTTCCATATCTTCAAAAGGCTGAAACATCATTATATTTAGTTAGACACAGCTCTCACCATTTACAATCACCAGAATAGTCCACTTCCCATTTCCAGCCAGAATTACCATAGTTGTTTTTTTAAAAAAAGGAAGTAGATCAGAGTCTAAACTGCACATTTTTGTGATTAAGAGACACTACAATTCCCTTTCAGTATCTTTACCTTCCCATTCTGACAAACCAACCTTCTACCTCAGAATTTTCAAAATTAAGGACCACCTAAGCTAATGGTGAAAATGAAACACATACCTAACACCATCACGAGAAGGATCGGTGAAAAGGGAGTCCTTTGTAGGTCGACCAGGCAAACGAGCACGAAGAATTGAACCATCTGGAAGAACAAGCTTCCTCAAGACATCAAAGTTATGCTTCCCAGGTGCATCACTGTGTCATTCAGAACATAGCAAAAAAAAAAAAAATCAGCAACTCGTCGTGAATTTGTCATTACAAAACAAGGATTCATATAAATTTCTTACCTAACATAGACAGGTCCACCACTCAACGCCCTGGCTGAGGCATGATACTCGGCCGCTGGATGAAGGGAGTGGAACATGTCCCAATCAGGCAGCATTATTTCTCCAAGGAACACACTGTTGTATGCAACACAAGCAATGTGAATGGTGTGTGAAGCTGGATCTCTTGGATAGAAGTCATCTGATGCTCTTACAACTGCTGTCTGCTTTGAACTGTTTCATTGAAATGACACAAACACAACAACATATTCATTATTAGTTCAAGATTACAATAATAAACCAGTTAATAAAATCTGTACAGTAGCTTCATACTAAATGCTGTATAAAGTTCTTGACTCTAATATCACATTACAGAATGATGCTTCAATTGAGGAACAAGATTACCCATTTTANTGTATAAAGTTCTTGACTCTAATATCACATTACAGTAGCTTCAGATAAGAACTTTAACAAATAAAGAACACTTAGATGGTAATATAATCAACTTTGTTGAAAACTTTATAAGTATTCTATTTCTTAATGACAAAATAATCAAAACACCACCGGAGAATAGTCTGAAAAATCAGATCTTTACATATTCTAATATGCATTTACTTTGAAAAATCAAGAAAGACCTCAAAATTTTCAAGAAACTGACCAAAAAATTAGTGGATAACATGAAATATTATAGATTATGCTAACATCAAATGAATCACTTAGAACTGAATTTCAGCTGTAAAGACTTGAATTTCATCATCAAAATTAGAAAGTGAGCATACCAGTAAAGTGCATCAGTATTGTGGCTCATGCAAGCAATGCAACCATTATCAGGGAAATTCCGAGCAACGGAAGCATCAAGAGCTTGATGATACTGTTTAGTGAGCTCAACTCGACCCCCTAAACCACCCCCTAAGGTCTCTAATATACACTGCACATCCACCTTCAATCCATCCACCCCAGCTGATGCCAAATAACTATGCATTTCATTGTAGAACTTATAAGCACTTTTCGGGTTAACCAAACCCAAACCCTGAACAGCAATGGCATCCGTTTTCCAAGTTGGTTCATTCTCCATCACCCCTTTTGTAATATCAGGATACTTCACAACTGACCCGTATTCCTCCATCCCCTTCACTCCGGGTTGGACTCCGCCCCAATAACCCGTTATCGCGTGCCATACGTACACATAGTTCAACCCGTATTTCTCTTTAGCTATATTCACAATGTTTTTAATCCCCACAGTTGGATCTTCATTCTTCTGAAACTTTTCGTTTTCTTTGATTCCTGTAAGTCTCATCAACGGTTTCTCGACTTCCGGATCACCGCCGACTGACTGCCAGCCGTCGTCGATGATGATGAATTTCGGCGGGATACCTCCGGTGGTGAGACTTTCAAGGCCGGCTTCAACGCCTTCTTGAGTCACTTCTTGGTAAAATGCATCCCAAGTACACCACCCGAAGTAATCAACAATTCCGGGGAGTTTCTTCTCATGCCGTTGCCGGAAAGTTTTGAGATGCAATTTCACCGCCCTTATCGCCTCCGTGATGACGACAAACGGATCACAGCCAGCATGAATATAAACTGCTTGATTAAATGCCGAGCTGACAGTGTCCTTATCGCCACTCTCGAGGCACAATTCGAGCTCATCTTCAGGATTCCCCTGAAGAACAGCTCGGAATGAACCTTCGATTAACGGAAGGAAAACGGCATAAAGAATGTTGTTGTCGTTGTTGTTGTTGTTGTTAATGTTGTTGGATTCGAGGTGAGATCCATCTTTAGTTTCGACAAGGAGAAATTGGGTTTCCATTGGAATTTGACTTCCTTTATCACCCATTTTCTGAGCCATCCACCATAGCTTGAACCTGAAACAAGACAAGAACCGGACATCCTGTAATTTCCCGAGTGGCACGACATGGCGGCTGCTGTCATGATCGAATTCAGCACCGAGAAATACACCCTCCGATGGACCTGATGCAGCACCAGAGGTGGTGATTACATTATCGGGTACATTTGTTAATATTGTTTTGTTCTTCACCACCAGTTTCCTGTCGGAAATCCTTATCGCCGGAGTGATCGTCATGGCTGCGTCTTCTACTCCTTTTTCTTCTTCCTCCTCTTCAACCCCTTTCTCAAATTCTACTTCACTTCCCTGAAACAAACAAACAAACAAAAAAACCAAACCCAAATTACAATCTTTATCAACAACAACATACTCGGTGAAATCTCACAATCCCACTTGTAGAGTCCAGAGAAATACAGAATAAGCAGATTTTACCCCTATCTTTTATTTCCGAAAGACATTCTGACTCAGGTAACACATCAAAGTACAATCTTTATCACCATGCTAAAAACAAGAAGCTTATTCTCATTACTTCCTAAATTAAGTGTAGACACGCAGCTATTTGTACCGAACCAGATAATTTCGGATCAGAGTCAATAAATTAAAGTTTATTCAAAAGATTTGTCTTTTAATGTACAACATCAAATAGATTAGCTTTCTTGGATTCACCTTTGTTCCTGATATGGGATTTCCATAAATTCAAATTTAGTCGAGCCCCCACAAACTAATTTGGACAGAAACTACAACTAAAGAGAAGCAAATGCAAAAAAGACTTACTCTATGAGCAAGAACTGAAATGGGAGGTGATGAAACAGAGAATCGAAAAGGGTTGATGGATTTGGTGAATGAATAAGAAAAATGGGTTCTTGGGGGAGAGAAGGATGTGGGGATTATTGGGGTTTTGATTCGGCTATTTATAGTGGCGATGATGGGATTAGAATGATGACCAGAAATAGAAATGAACTGGAACATGATTGGTGATTTTGGTCTGCCAACTGACATAGCCTAAGCCTTCCTCGATTTCATCTTCTTGGTTAAAGAAAAAAGAAAAATTAGCACTTTTAGTCCTGCAAATATGATAAATTTTAACTTTGACCTTTGTGATTTCTGTTAAAGTACATCTAATTTAATTAATATGTGCATTTTTTTTGAGTCCTTTGATTGTGAGTTTTTTACCAATGTAATAAATTATTAAGTGCTAACTTATTTAATTATTAATGTATAATAAATTTGTACAGTTTCTTTAAGTTTGAAAATAAATCTAGAAACAATAATAAAGTTGTCTTTTTGTGATTTATAAGTCATGCATTCGAGTCATGAAAGCGGTCACTAATATTTACATTAAAGTGTGCCCCTTTCTCAAACTCTGTTAATACGAAATGCTTTGTACACTGAATTATCTTTTTATTTCATATTTAAGGGTAATATTATTTTTTTAAAATAATTTAAAT
>JACEIK010001147.1:46391-57319 GCA_018107945.1 Datura stramonium
ATTAGATTGACAAATTTAAAACTTAACAAGGACCAATTAGAAAACTTCCTATTAACACAGACGCCCCTGTCCTTCTCTCCTTGTTTCACGAATTTGGCGCGAAAATCCGCCATGAACGCAACTTCTCCAATCTAGGGCAAAGCTTTGATTTTTCAATTAGCAAAATTCATAAAAATGGAAAACTTCAAAGAGCAACTGGAGCAGATACAAACTCTTTTATCATCAAACAAACCGTTGGCTTACTCGACGCTGCTTCATCTCCAGCAACAATCCGGCACCGATCCTTCTCTCGTTCGATTGCTCGCCGATTCATCTTCTCTCATCGTGCCCTGTATTCTCGCCGACGTCTCCGTTAACGACGAGGAAATGTGAGTTTCTTCAACCTATCATTTCAAAACAATAGAAGTTATAGCTAGAGTCAGATTCATGATTTAAAGTTTACGAGTTCCTGCAGCAGGCCTTAGTTTACAATCAAATATTATATGTAATTTGTACTTGATCTGAGCTTATATTCGCTCCGTCCCAAATTAGTTGTATGTTTTGCTTCTCGAGAATGAATTTGACAAATCTTCAGAGCGAAATTGGATTAGATCAACTCAATAGCTTATAATTAAAATTTAGATATTTAAAAACTATACAAAAAGTACTATAATTTGCTATAATTTGCTAGCTTTTCTCATGTTAGTTTAAAGAAAAAATATATATTTTAAAGTGTTGGTCAAAGTTTTGTTAGTTTGAGTATCAAGAAGTGAAACACCATAACTAATTTGGGATGGAGAGTATAGTAGTTTAATTTTTCTTTATATTGACACGTGTATAAAAATTGAACTCCTTTTTTTTTTTTCTTGATTTACTTCTTTGTTTGACAATTTCAAAAGCTGATTTTGGTTATGTTTCCTCAAAATTATAGTGCTGCTCAGGCATTGAAGTGCTTGGGATTTATGATATATCATCCATCCATAGTTGGCTCAATCAAAGGTTCTTTTTTTTGCCCTTTATTTCATTTTTGTTTTAGTATTCTCTGTTGTTGGCTTGTAAGAATCCCTTTTAGTTGCCCATTTGTTCCTCCATCTCAAAATGCTGGACGGTTTATACATTCCAAGGCTCAAATTAACTGATTGTTGGAGTAAAAATTAGGTGTAGATAAATTTGTTCTTCGAAAATGATTGAGATTTAACAGCCTCATACACACAGACACACACAAAAAAAATCCCCACAAGTTGAAAATTTTACATCCAACTACTAAAGAAGTTCTTAATATTTATCATACTCGATATTGAAACGTGTAAAGTGACAAGTATTTTGAAAGAGATATTAAAAAGAGAAGAAAATCTTATTCTGGACCAGTTGGATTTTGAAGAAGTACAAGATTTAGAAAAAAAGTTCACCTTGAATTCTTGCCAAATTTGTTAAATAAATAAAGCAAGGGTAATATGATATTCTTGCGGCAGATTCGGAATTCTGGAGCTAATGTAGCTTTGATGACTAAATTTAGGTGATGATGCCAAGGCTATTGTTGATTCTCTCGTTGAGGTCATTACAACCAGCAAGATTAAGGTATTCTGAGCTTCTTGAGAGGCAACAAAGTAATGTATGTAAGACAGCCTTTACTACGAGTCGTGATTCGAGATTTGACTTATAGTTTTTGTTAAATGCAGTCTGTTTGCAACTTGGGTGTCTGGTGTATATCAATGCAGCAGTTTAACTCATCGCTTTTAGATGCAAATTTGAAGACTTTGTTGCGGGCAATTACTTATGCGCTTGACAATCCTATTGGTTCTCTTTCAATCACATTTGAGGCAATGCAGGTATAGCTGAATATATTGTGCAATGATGTGCTAATCCTTTCAACATCATACACGTGAACAATGGTTCATTTGCTAAATGTGAATAATCATGGAACTTACAATTAGAGGAACATCTCTTTCAAATATTTGTATGAGCAGAATTTATTTAGCAAGTTCCTTTAGAATGAGTAAAGAAAAAGACTCCCGTTTGAGAATCTATAGTCATATGTGCTGAATAAGAGTTATCACCTTCTCTTTTACTGAACAACAGACAAGCACTATGTATAGTGCTTATCCCAAAAATTTTATTCATTTGAAAGGAGTATAATGTCTGTTTTTGTTGAATAGAGCAAGCAATGTTGCTCTCCTAATTGATCGCTACATCTTGGATTATTCTCATGATACTGTAATGAGAAATGAAATGAAAGGAGATAGCTATATTGGTACCTGAATAGTAACAGAATCAGAATCGCAATAGAGAAAAAAAAGTTTGTCCTGGACTCCTCTTTGTACACTTTATAGTCCATAAGTCAGATGCACTAAAATGATTTTGGATGTTCTTGCGTATATAAGAAATGACCAGGAGTAAAGATACGGTCTGTTCTTTTAATAGTATGTGTGTATATGTGTGTGTGTGTATATATATGTGTATATATATTTTATCTCAATGATAACTCAATACCATTGGGGACATGTCATCACTGGGTTATTCTCTGTGATTATACTACTATAGGCTCTAATGAAGTTGGCGAGTACATCAGCTCAAAATATGAGAGCCATGTCAAACATATGGGCTCCTCCAGTTTATGGAAGACTCGTCAGCAGCGATAAAAGGGAAAGAGACATGTCAGAACGTTGTTTACAAAAAGTCTCTAGTGTGATATGTCCTCCACCAGTGATTCTTTCTAAGGTAGCAGATGATATTCTGTTCTTATATTTCTTGTTTGCTTTAATCTGCTTTGTTTCTTATGTTTCCTGAGGAGACAAAAAATGTGCATCTATACAGACTACAGTATTATATATTTCAACTTAATCTCCAGAACAAAAAGCTATCAGAACGGATATGTGTCCAATTAACTATATTTTAGGATTTTTGAAGAATTCTGCATGAATCAAAGATCCACATAGTGCAGTAAAAAAATTTATATGTTAAATATGAGGCGTTAATTTAAAAAAGTGAGATTTTTTTGTTTGATAAAAGGCTATAATTCATGTTAACTCTTGGGTGACATGTTTTATCAATTTATTTTTATGCCTCTTAAACAGGCCCTTGTCACAGATTTGAAGAAAACTTTGCTTTTGACGATGGAGGAGCTGCTGAACCAAGGGTTGAAGATTCAAACTCTACAAGTATGGAGATGGTTTATGTGTCTACTGGGACCTTATGGAATGAAATATAAGCATTTGGTCAACAAATTGCTTAAAATACCGGAACAAACTTTTACTGACCTTGATCCACAGATTCAGAGTGCTTCACTGGTATGTTATTCATTCATCTAGGTTTGACACACCAATTCTAGATAATTTAATGCGATTTTGTCAAGCAAAAGTCTGTCCTAGTATTTGATTATTAATCATGGATTCAGTAGCTGCTGACTATTAATGGGATATGTCCAATCCTTATTTATGAGTACCCGCTGAAAAAACTGTAGTTTTGTTTGCACTAGAGATACTGCATCATTGACACCGTTAACATATCTACCAGATTCATAAATTTAAAATGACTAAATCAATCTTATATGATGTCAATATCCTTGCTTTAAATATTTACACAACATTTATGAACATTGATTAGCATCTGCCTATGTTCTGGTGTTAACAGTCAAGTGGCCAACCCAAATATATGTGTTATCCTATTTAATTGGAAATTTCAGTTCTTACAGTCATATCTTAGCTATTAAGAAAATAACGCAATGTGGTCCGGCCCTTCCCCATACCTCGCACATCGTGGCTTCGTACACCGGGTGGCCCTCTTTAGTTAAGTAAATTCTTTTTTAGATTTGCTTGCTTGAATTAATCTTAAAAGCTTATTAAACTGAACCATTAAAAAATAAATTCTTCTGATTTTGTTAGATTTGCTCGGTTGTAGTATATAAAAAACCTATTAAAATGAACCAACTAGTAGTGCTTTTACCAAGTTACAAAATGCAAATTCATCCATGAATGATTGATTTGAGAGAGAATTCTAGGATATCATCCCGAGAAAAGAGATCAAGTTTATCTATTTAATTTTAGAGTTCTTTTAAATTTCACAAGTAACTTAATGCAAAATTCATCCATTAATAATTAATTTGGGGGAGAACTCTAGGATATTATCCTAATAAAAGACAGCAAGTTCGTCAATTTAGTTTGACTTTAAAATTAATGAGTAACTTCTACTATTAACTTTTAGTGTGTTATTTTTATTTATTTAATAGTATACTTGTACTTTGAGTGTCACATCAAAAGTTTGTGTAAGAAACTTTTGCCTCCTATAGCACATATCTGGCATCGTTGCTATATGAATACCATGCATTTTTTATTAGTTATAATATGAAGATTTTAACCACTCAATTTGTTGTAGCGCTATCAAGTTTTTTACTTTTTCTCATTGCAGGACGTTCAGCTCATTGTGCCATTTTTCCTAACTCTTTTTTTGTTCCTCAAAAAGAAAATAGAGTGTTTCCACAAACTCAACTTATTGAATAATTAGGGTATGTTTAAAATTAAATAGATGCCTTATTTCTGCAGGTTGCCTGGGAAGGTCTCATTGATGCTTTAATATGCTCACAACTTCATGCTCCTGAAAGCAATGCACTTTTAAAGAATCCTACTGATCAAGCGGTTTTTGAAGGAAGTAATCCAACTGAAGCTGATGGATTTTCCAAAAAGATTAAACTTGTGATGACGCCCCTTATAGGAATCGTGTCAAGTAATTGTGATGCATCTGTCCACGTATCCTGCCTGAATACATGGTCTTATCTTCTATATAAGCTCGACAAGTTATCCAGCTCCCATTCAGTGGTTAAAACAGTTTGGGAGCCCATCTTGGAAGTCGTCATCAAGGTTGGACCTGTCAATAAAAATATATGGACATGGAGTTTCTGCATTGAGCTGCTCAATAATTTTATTTCAGCTGGAAACAAAGATGTCAATAGTAAGTTAAATGACCATGAGGCAATGAGATTTCCAGAATCTGCAAAATACTCATGGAAGTACTATCCAATTAAATGGTCACCTTTGGATCTTGGTAACTTGGAGTTTTTCCTAAACACAATTCATGATCTGATCATGCAGGGGTCAAATATTACTGGGTCCCATGAAGTCAGGACTATGACATACTGTGCTGCCTCAAGTTTGTTTCGATCTCTTCTGAGATCTGCTAAACATTTCTTGAAGTCTGACCTTATAACTTATGACGAGGTTATCTTATCTTTGCATATGATGTTAAAGTTTTTGAAGAGTGTATATGAAAATATGCATTCAAGGGATGGTGGTATAGATGATTTGCTACCTCTTTTACTTCAGCTTTTGGAGGCTTTTGTTGAAGAATTAGAACCATCAATATTGCAATCCCCTCTTTACAAGGTGGCACTAGACTTAAAAAATATCAAGACGTCAGAGCCAGTCCATAGATTCAAAAGTGTACAGATACCAGAAATCTATTTTATGAATTTTATGGAGAAGGTCTCGCCAGTTACATATATTACTTTGCTCTATTTCCATGCAGTGACCAAGGCAACATTGAAAGCACCTGATGGTGACATAGTTGAAGGGAAACACAAATATGTCAAGCTTTTGCTATCTTCATACGAACCTTTGGAAATTCTCCATCTCTTTGTTAGTTTATTATATACAGAGAAGATGCCCTGTTGCTTTGAGATCTGGGTAGCTCTGGCGAATTGTCTGAAAGATTACATAGATAATCATAGCTTTCAATCACTTTTCAAATTGCAGCCGGATAGTCCTGGTTGTGCTATAACAATACATTTCCTGTGTTATCCATTTGCTGCATATTCTTTCTCTAAGGTGGATCTCAAGCTTCAACATGTTATTGAAGCATGGAAATCACTTCACGTTTCTCTTAGTCGGGCATCAGAAATTGGTTATCCTACTCTTACTGAGGACCTCTTCTCAATGCTCTGTTCATATTTCAATGAAGCATTGACCAATGGTGATCTTGTCCCTGAACCTCAGTCAAGTGTAAAGGGTCAGGATATCGATGTTCTTTTATTGTTTGGAGAAGCAATGATATGTGCCGTAGAACAAGCTTCTTTGATAGCAAAATCTGAAGCTAAAGAATGTGAGAGTTGGAGATCGAGAAATATCAGAAGTAGCTTGGAATTCGCTTCCTGGTGAGCAACATGATTTTGCAAAATTTCCACTTGCTGAAGCAAGCAATTAACTATCTTACCCTTGAGATCGACTGATGGTTTAGAATATTTAAAACAAAAGCATAGGCTTCCTGACAGGTCAAAAATATCGAATCATTTTATTGATATTTAAGTGAAGGTTGAACCAATAACATTCCATCTAACTGTTCTACCTATATATTCTGGTCCTATTTTAAATTGCTGCTTGATTTATAACTTTAGCACTTAAAAATTCATAAAAAGTGCGGTGCTGCAATTGTAAGCTCTACATGTAGAATGATTTGGTTTAAGCACTGAAGTGTTTCATAAAGAATACTTGGAGTTTTGATAAGCCTTATTTTGATTGAAAACTCTAGTTGTCGTTTGCCTCCATCAATATGTTGAAGTAAATGACGAAAGTTCCTTTTTGTTTTCTAGTACACCTTTTCTTTCCTGAGTAGAAGTCAACAACATTGTTATATGTCTGAGTTAAAGTTGTTAATATGGCGTCCTTAGTAATTTCCACTGATGTCAGAATAAAATATATTGCAAGAGTCTTTCAGTGATATGAAGAGCATTGTCATGTATCATTTCCTTAAAAAGAGTTTGTTGCCGATCAATTGACTTGAGCAATAAAACAGTTGAAAAAAGAGCAGGAGATCAAAATTGCCTACATTTGATACCATTTTTTGATTTTGTTTGATAATTGGAAAAAACTGTGGATTAAGCTTTCATAAACTTTACTCTGCATGTACTTCAAGTCTCTATATGTTTCTTATACGTCCACTGCTTCTGCAGCTTCATGAAGTTATCTAGGGCAAAGGATGAAACTAATGTATCAACCAGCCTCATCGAGAAAAGGTATTGACCTTCCTGTTTTACTAGTTTCTTCAAATGGTGTATAGCATCTGCTAACCAAGAGTTTCAGGCTGCTATCATCACTGGTTCACTTGGTTGGATGCTTGCACTTGCAGAAGGATATAACATTATTCATTGAGGTTTGTACTTAGACTCTCTTCTGTATCTATAAATATGGTGCCATTAAATCATAGTCTCGAGGTGGAAAATATGTATGAACTATTAGTTTAACCTATGCTAATATGTTATTATCATATTGTAAAGAACCTTGCCATGTTTTTGCTTCCTTTCCTTCCCTTTCTAAGGTTGTCGAGTCGATACCATGCATCATCATTCCATCTTCTAATTATCTATCCCGTATGTGCGCGGATGATCAGAAGGAACTATATAGAGATGATTATCAGCAGTATAAAGCCATTACTTAATTTGCTTTTGTTTAAATTCTATTCCACTTTCTGTCATCAGATCATGACCAGTACATTGCTTCTGTGGCTATCACATATTGAAGCTCAAGACAATGACTTCAAAGATCAACTTCAACAGTTATGGCTTCAAACACTGAACTGTTTGCAGAAAATGCAATCAATAATAGAATTCAATTCCTCTTTTCTTCAGCTCCAAGAGCTTCTTCTTGAGAAAACTCTTGATCACCCAGATCCCCTCATTTCCAGCTCTACTGTTAACTACTGGAATTCTACGTTCGGAGAACAGACCAAGTTAGACTACCCTCAATGCTTACTTCCAGTCCTGGACAAACTGTCAAGGAAAGGAAAAATAAAACTCTGCAAAGTGAACCTGTTAGTCAATGATAAGGGCAGCGCTGAGTTAGATAAAGTTACAGTTTCAAATAGATACAAGGTGCCAACAACACTGCGTAGCTGCTCAAAACGAGTTGAACTCGTGGGGAATGCAGCTAATAGTTCGGAGGGAAATGACAGAATTTATTCGAAGTCAAAACGAAGACACACTGAACTGACAGAACATCAAAAAGAAGTGAGAAGAGCACAACAAGGTCGATCAATGGATTGTAGCGGACATGGTCCAGGAATCAGGACATATACCAGTGTCGATTTTTCTCAAGGAAATGAAGAATCACAAGAAAGCCAGGACATTCGAGATGCAGATTCTATTTTGGAAATGTTGCGCAAAAGTTAGTTAAAAATTTTAGTTTTAAACTTTATACAATGTTGTAACTTAGTTTAAAATGTTAGTTTTAAACTTTATACAATGTTGTAACTTTAACAATAATGTTTTGTATATATGTATTCCGATCTTGTTCGTCTATAAAGTTGCTTTGAATACACATCTGAATATTAAGATGTTGTATTAAGATCCGATACTAAATAATTAAGATTGTTTCAATTTCAACATGTGAATGTATAAGATATTAAAATAATCTATCAATCAAATATTGTTAAACAATTATATAGACGACGGTTGACGGTGGTGATTGTGGGTATCAATTAGGGATGGTGTTGGCTAATGGTGGTGTTGTTGCTAGTAGCTAATGGTGATTGTAGCTTCTAGAAGTGGTTGATGGTGGTATTTAGTGGCAGTGATTGATAGTTGTGGTGGACGATAGTAATAGCTAATGGTCGTGGTGAATAATGGCGGTGATTGACGATATATAGTGGTGATTGATGGCGGTGATTGTCCGTAGTGATTGGTGATTGTTGACTTGTTGTGGTAGTGGTGGTTGGCGGTGATGGTTGATTATAATGATTGACAGAGATGATGGTTGTGAGTGGTGGTAGTTGATAATGGTGGGCGGTGGTGGTAGTGGTGAATTTACAGAATTAGTGAATTGTCATCTTTAGAAATCTTAATGATTTTAAGACTTTGTTGGTGATGTTAATCATTTAGATCTAGTTAGACTCATTAAATGATTGAAACACAAAAAGGGGATAAAGAGGCAGTTTTTTCAAGAATTAAGCTGCTACTCAAATCAGGGATACATATTTAAATCATCAAGTCTACAAGTGAGCTTAGGATACAAAGATCCTCTACTATGCACATCTTGGACAATATCTTAACAACTGTCCTGGCCTCTCTTGCCTTGTTCCAAGTATACACATCAAGTATACTTAGTCCTCCAGATGATCATGGGCAACATAGTGTATTCCAAGCTACTAAAGCTTCTTTGGACACATCAATACTTCCAGTCCTCCTGCACACTGCCTCTATTAATTGGCAAAGCAAAGACTTGTGACCAGAATGTTTGAATTACAAACAACACACTTTTTATAAGCTGTGTTCTACCAGCATAGGTTAAGAACCTGAAAGCCCAGTTGGTTATCCTGCCTAAGATTTTCTCAATGAGAGGTTGACATTGCACAATACACAGCCTCTCAGTACTAAGAGGAACTCCTAAATATCTGAATGAGAGGCTCCCTTTCACAAAAGTAAGACATCTCAGTATTTAATCTTGCATATCTATATTTACACCTCTAAAATAAAACACAACTTCTATTCATATTTGCTGCTAGTCCAGAGGCTTTAGAGAATTCCTGGAAACAAGCATACAAGTTCATGACAGATTCCATGTCACCCCTACAAAACAGTAGCAAGTCATTCGCAAAACTAAGCTGCATAATTCTCTGTTTCTTACATCTAGGATGATATTTAAACCCAGACTGATGATGAACAGTCTTGGGGATCCTTGTTAGGTATTCCTTAGCTAGTACAAATAAGTAGGGGGGAGAGGGTCCCCTTGCCTTAGCCCTTTCTTTGCTAGAAATGGTTTGGAAGCTTTGCCATTAACATTAATAGAGTAGGTAACACTAATCACACACTGTATTATCCATGAAATAAACTCTTGTGGTAACTGTAGTCCTATTAGAACTTACTCCATTCAAAAGAGTCATATGCCTTCTTCATATCCACCTTCATCTTGGGAAAATATGCTGTTGTGGTAACTCTTTCCCCTTGCATGACAGCTTGCCCAATGTAGTTCAAATTCTCAGCATTTTGGAGGTCTGTATATATGCTGTCATTCCAGTATTTTTTCCCATACTTGACTAGAGAATGTGCAGGAGAAGAATAAATGTGAGTGGCTTTCATCTTCTTGATCACACAAGGGGCATATGGTGCTATTACCCACTCCCCATTTAACTAGTCTATCTCCGATGTAAAGTGCTGCATGAGCAGCTAACCTCAATATAAAGATCCACAATATACAACTATTTTACAACTTTTAGTACAACTACAAACAACATACCATTTAAATACAACTTTCATACATTTTGCATATAAATTGCATACAATATGCTTTTATATGTATTTTATATATCATATATTCTTCTTCCTCTTCGATTTTCAATAGGCTTGTGGTAACAACAATTCGATTTTTTTTTCATCTTTACTGCTCATTCGAACTTTTGCTTTGGATATGATGGGGAGTGTTTCGTGGGAAAGATAGGAGGGAAGAGCAAATTGAAAAGATTGAATTTTATTAAATTTAGTACCTAAAATAAAGAAATAGAGAGAAAAAGCCGCAAATTTAAATGAGAGAATATATTTGGGATATGAATTTTTCTCCTTTTCCTTTTGATTAGCCTAAAATCACGGAAGCATATTCTAATTTTTAGCCCCCAAAAAAAGTTTGCAAAGAGGGTCACTTTTTTTTCCAAATCTACTAATGATAAACTATTGTTATATTTAATAAATATGAAAAATTGCTTAAATATTTTGTAATAAAGGGGTTTAAATAATTATATGGTGTGATTTTCTCGAGAATTAATCATCTTATTTTAAGAAAATAAGGTTAAAAATGTCCCTAATTTATTGAATTTGGCTAAAAAAAATATCCTTTTATTTACTGGACCAAAAATGCAAAGTTATCTTTTGACTCAAAATGCCCCTAAAATTAACTATTGACTAGGTGGGGCTTTATAAAAGGCCACATAGTTTAATCCAATCCAATTCATACATTAAAATAAAATATATTATCCAT
>JACEIK010001147.1:69048-87106 GCA_018107945.1 Datura stramonium
ATATTGTATTTTTTTTAAAAATGACTTTCTGACACATTATATTATATTTTATTATGAAACATTTACTTGTTTGATAAAATTATATAAAAATTGAATTTTTTAAAAATAATTTTCACAATTTATGAGAATTTTATGTTTATGATAGTGAAAAAAAATATAATTTAATTGTCATATAAATATTCTTGTTATGTAGCTCAAAACAAAATATTGGACAATAAATTTTTTAAAAAGGCCATGAATAATAGCTTTGGAGAAGATTGTTGCAAAAAAGTTGAGTTATTTACTAACTAGGAAACTTCAACATGGAAAATAATTGTCAATCCATTAAATCTCAATCAAGAATCTCACAAAATCGATTTGACATGCTTTAAATTTTCGCCTATAAATGATCCTACAAAAAGATTAGCTTAGGATGGAAGGTCAATAACTAATAAATAATTAATGAATGACAAAATAATACAAATAAACTGCTCTGTCTGAATACATTGTAGTGTAAAGCTCACCTCGTAAAATTATTGAGTATAGTAAATCTCAAGATCCAAAAGATCAGAGGCGAATGCAACTTACTAGTAACGGGTTCATCTGAATTCAATACGTTTTATGCGAAATATAAATTTATGTAAAGATTCAGTAAAATTACAATAAATAGTGGACGTGAACTCAAAACTTTAAAAATATATCGAGTTCAACGCTGAAAACTTTAAAAATTGAACCCACGAAGATAAAATCCTGAATTCACCTACGAAAAAGATGATTAAAGCAACACTATATAAAAATCTCTCTGGTGCTTTAAAACATTCACTATGATTAGATTTAGGATTGAGAGTGCACTATTTTGACAAAGAATGTGCACTATAAGTACTCCATATAAAAAAAAAGATTATTTTGATCTTAAGTCCAAAAATAGTGGACATTTTGAGTTTTATCTCATATTTTTTTTTTCATATAGTATAATGAAGTGTAAAAACATAGTCCCCTTCATTCTCTTTCTCTCTCTATGTGAATTCTTTCTAATTTGGAAAAATCGCGTCATTTTTTTTTCTAAATTCTGACTCACGAATCGCGATCAATGTATATATATCATAAAAGCAATTTTGGTATGCTTTAGATTTTTGCCTATACATGAAGGTCAACTGTCAGTAAACAATTAACAATTAATGAATGACAGAATAATTCACTCTTGTTTTGTCTAAATACACTGCAGTGTAATGCTTACGTCATAAAATTATCGAATACTTTAAAGATCAAGATCCAAAAAATGATCAAAACATTATAATATATTTATCTCTCTAGTGCTTTAAGTTAGAATTAGAATTGAAAGTGAACCATTTTATCAAAAAATGTGCATTACCAATAATACTCCCTATAAAAAAAAATATGATTATGCTGAAATTCTCCATTAAGAAGGTGTATACTACCGCCATAGAAGAGAAGCACCGAAATACTCACTAAACTTATCATTCAAGAAGCCGGGATGAGAAACAACCTAAAGCCTAGATTAACATGCTCGTTTCTTTAAGTTTAAGTTTTGCTTACTATCCGTTGGCATCTCATATTTATTTCCCTGTTTGACTGTCACACCACTAACTCACATAGCTTAACTTTTATCTGTGATGAATTACCTAGATTAACATGCTCGCTTCTTCAAGTTTAAGTTTTGCTTACTGTCCGTTGACGTCTTGTATGTACACCCCTGTTTGACTTTCACGCTACTAAAATTGCACAACTTAATTTTTATCTGTGATGAATTGCCTAGATTAACAGGCTCGTTTCTTCGAGTTTAAGTTTACATATCACATTTACACCTCTGTTTGAATGTCACACCACCAAAATAACAAAGCTTAATTTTTATTTGTGATTAATTGCCCGTATTAACAAACTCGTTTCTTCAAGTTTAAGTTTCGATTACTGTCTGTTGACATGTCGCATTTACACCCCCGTTTGACTGTCACAACACTAAAGTTGCAGAGCTTAATTTTATCTGTGATGAATAGCCTAGATTAACAGGCTCGTTTCTTCAAGTTTAGGTTTCGTTTACTGTCCGTTGACATCTCACATTTATAACCCTGTTTGACTGTCACACCACTAAAATCGCACAACTTAATTTTTGTTAGTGAAGAATTGCCTTGGATTAACGGGCTCATTTCTTCAAGTTTAAGTTTCATTTACTATCCCTTAACATCACACATTTACTCCTCTGTTTGACTGTCGCACCACTGAAATCGCACAACTTAATTTTCATATGTAATGAATTGCCTAGATTAACGGGCTCGTTTCTCCAAGTTTAAGTTTCGCTTACTGTCCGTTGACATCTAGCATTTACACCCTTGTTTGACTGTCACACCACTAAAGTTGCAGAGCTTAATTTTTATCTGTGTTGAATTTCCTAGATTAATAGGCTCGTATCTTCGAGTTTAAGTTTCGCTTACTGTCCGTTGACATCTCACATTTACACCCCTATTTGAATGTCACACCACTAAAATCGCACAACTTAATTTTAATCTGTGAAGAATTGCCTTAGATTAACAGGCTCGTTTCTTCAAGTTTAAATTTCGTTTATTGTCCCTTTATATCTCACGTTTACTTCCCCGTTTGATTGTCATACCACTAAAATCGCACAACTTAATTTCTACCTCTGATTATTTGCCTAGATTAACAGACTCATTTCTTCAAGTTTAAGTTTCACTTAGTGTTCCTTGACATCTCGTATTTACGCCTTGTTTGACTACAACAACACTAAAATCACAGAACGTAATTTCAACCTTTAATGAGTTTCTTGACATTTACGCCCTGTTTGACTGCAGCACCACTAAAATCACAGAGCGTAGTTTCAATTCTTAATAAGTTTCTTGACATTTCACATTTACGCCCTGTTTGACTGCAGCACTACTAAAATCAATCTTTAATGAGTCTCTTGACATCTCGCATTTACGTCCTATTTGACTACGGTACCACTAAAATCACAGAGCGTAATTTCAATCCTTGATGAGTTATTATTATTAATTTCGATCTTAAATTTCTTTTATCCTCAAACAAAAAGAATAATATGATTATTTTGATCTTAAGCTCAAAAATTGTGGACCATTTTGAAAATTCTCATATATTTTTTGCTTTACAACTCGGAAAGAAGCACCATTGAGCATCATATATAGTATAGTGAAGTGTTGCACAAAGTCCCACCTCGTTCTCTCTCTCTCTAGATTTTCTCTCTCTATCCAAATTCTCCCCAATTTGGAAAAATCGCTCTGTTTCTCTCTCTAAATTCTAAATCCACGCATCGCTATCGATACATACATATATATATATATATACACTCATTGTATGTTGTGTATCTACATGTCGATGCATACCCCCTCTTCGAAGCCCTAGGGTTTTTGTTATGTGAATTCAGATTTGAATGTGAAAAACGGAAACTGAGGGTTTTGGATTGTTACAGTTCGTTTTGTTGTTGCAGTTGGGTTTTCAGGGAGTGATTTTGTGGATCTGTGTGATTTGAATGGATACGACGTCGTCTTCTTCGTCAATGGCAGTAGCCAATAACAGGGATGCTCCGTCTTCGACGCCGACCGCGGTGGAGGACGACGGCGCTCTCTCTGTTACCTCTGGACTTGCAAAGGAGGCGGCGTTGCTGTTTCAGTCGGGGAAACACGAGGATTGTGTTAGAGTTTTGTATCAACTGTTGCAGAAAAAGGAAGGCGATCCAAAGGTGAGTAAATCTGTCTCTTTTTTTTTTTTTTTGATTTTGGCATTTTGTATATGGTATCTTTATACATTTTCAACTTGTTCTAGTATATAGGTGATTTATGGTTATCTATAGTATGCGCTTTTTTAGTGTCGTTAATTGAATGGATGGCTTTGAGCTCAATTTGCATGTGATTTTCGATGGAAAATGCAGTTTTCAAGTTCAAATTCGTTTTGAATTGTAATTATTTTAGTTATACCATACATCTTTTTATAGTTGTGTTTATTTATCCTAATTAACATAAGGGCCTCATAAGCAAAGGTCAAGCCATTTTACTGGTAAATAGACGGTGCGTAGACTTTTCCCGTTTCCATCACTTAAGTTGATATAGAGCTGAATGAAAATATGTCTATGGTCCTTTCTGGTGGGTGATTATTGTTTCTGTGAAATACTGGGTTGGTAATTGAGGATTTTTTGATTGGTGGGTAGTTAAATGAGTTCAGTGAAACTGAGGCATCTGTTGATTTGCAGTTGGTTTTTGAATATTATAACTGGCATTGTGGATGTAATCTTTTGAAGAACTCAGAACTCATTATACTATAGGTAGTACTTGTATTGGATATGAATTACTAGTTTGGGTTGTTAGGAAGAACAAGGCTTGCTGCAGCAGAGATATTTAAGGTGTCTTTTGTTTTAACTACAGTCGGGGTTTAAACTGAGTGCACCATTGCTGATTTTAGTTTTTGGAGCAAAACAATAAGTCCAATATAGATAATTAGATATTTGCACTCGGACTTTGGAGAAAGAAATGAAATGTATCTTGTATTTATCAATTACCTGATAGGCACCGGTGTTATGTTTAATTTGGAGAATTTCTGGTTTAAATTTTACTTTGCGCGGTAAAGTATTTGATATTCATTTGGAACTTATGGGTCCATTATTAAGTGCATGTTTGACCATATCCTACATAGACCTTCAAATGCACCAGTTCGGAGGTATGTCATTATATGATTGAATAATTGAAAGTACTAAACGGGACAAGTTAGGCCTAAAACCACAGTGAGAAGTTATTTCGAAAGACCTATGTTTAATCCAGAAATGCGATATCAGCTAAGAGCAAAAAAACAATTGAATGAATGATCTATGTGGCATTGTTGTCAAAGACGCGCTTAAACTTTGAAGCGAGGCTCAAAATATGATAAGCGTTTCGCTCTCTTAATGTGCACCCTTCAGTGTCATCATCAAGGTTCTAAGACGTACTTTCCCTTACCAATAGAGCCTCTTCTAAAGAGGGGTCATAAACAATTGATATTTTTTTTTCTATTTCTTTGTTTATATATTTGTTATTCATGGTTATAATTATTAGTCTTGGACTAAAGATATATATTTGTATTTTTTTCCCTTTGCGCCTTTTTTCATTAAAGCCCACACTTTATTTGCGCTTAAAGCCCCAATGGATCTTAGAGTTTTTTTGCGCTTTTTTTCTTTTGATAACACTGCTAAATAGACGATATCAATTAGTTGGGACTTATTTGTTTTTGCACCTGCATTATGAATCACTAACCAAGACGAAAAACAAAACATTTGCCAGCATTGGAAATTGCAAATTGGTTCCGGGTAGAGCGTAATAAATATAGGTTGTTTATCATACTGACCCAAGTCATTTGGGATTTAGGAATAATGAATGTTTTTGTTAAATGCATCATAATCATGTTAATCGAGTCATCAAGCTGTTGATTTTGTTAAAGTTTCTTGTTGCTTTGCTTTCATGATGATGTTCTGTCGTTTTCACTTCAACTTCTAATTGGTTTATTTATGTTGTTCTCTGCTCCTCGTGCGCTAGGTTCTACATAACATTACGATTGCTGTGAACTTTCAAGATGGTTTCTCCAATCCTAAGAAGCTGATTGATGAACTTAATAATGCCAAGGTACGTAGAGCTGTATCATTGAGATATTGAGGTATAGTAATCTTATGTCGTCAATGCTGTGGTGTGGTACTGCTTTTTTGCTCCTAGTATGCATGTTCAAATGATTCTATATTTGCTGTGAGCTCCAAGAGGCAGATTTGATCATAGAGCTCTATTGCTGCCAAGCTTTCTGTTGTGAGAGCAAGCCTGTTCATGATTTATGGCCTCAGCAGAAGGAGGGGCTTTGTTTGTTCTGCCGAAGTTCACCTGTGGAAAAAATACTTGCGTCGGTTTTTACAAAGCAAAGTTTATGCTTGTTTTACTCTCTTTTGTATATGCGTATACCTCCACCGGTTTAGGACAGTCATAGTCTCAAAGGATATTTAAGAAATTAAAATATAGTTCTAGTTACCGTAAGTGCATTCCAATGAGTCAATAAACATTTTAAAGGTAAGGGGAGCCATCCTTGATAAAAGTAAAGTGGTGATACCCTTTTCGTAAATATTGATTGTGGAACCTTGTGAATTGCGTCAAAAAGATACTGCAATATTTTTTGGGGGTTGGGGAGGGGTCAAAGAGTTTAGAATGGTCTTGGAAGAAAATATGTGAATAAAGATTCTCCCTGAGTTTTTTTTTTAAAAGGGATTCTCACTGGGTTGAATTGGTACTATAAGTCTGCCTCTTGTCGTTCATTCTTGTACGTGGTTGGATGAAAACTGCACTGAAAATTTTGGTTAGTTTTGTGAATTTTTTTTTCTTTTCCTCGAGTGATTTTCATATATTGGTCTTGACACTTGTGGTGGCACCTCTGTTCCCTTTATATGTGAACTTTCTTTTTTACTTGATAACTATCTAGCAGGAAATGGGAGCCTTTGACTTAGTTAATCTGTTTCCGGATGTGTGGTATTAAGTAGCTCAGAAATTGTTCTTTCTCAGTTCTTCCTTCTACTGTTCTTCCCTTTTTGACTACTTTGGTTGCTATATTTCTTATTGTGGTATTAACCTTTACCTTATCAAAAAAAGAAAAAAAAATTCTTATTGTAGTATTGTATCCTGTACTTCTGTGTTCTTATCTCGTTGTGATACACTATTTATTGCTTTCAATGTTTAGAAAAGAAGTGAAGAGCTTGCTTGTGCCGCTGGTGACCCGGCAGAGCCTGCTAGCAATGGTGGAGCCAAAGCTGTGACAGGAATTAGTGGAAATAACAGTGCGCCACGGCAGCTATCCGCTCAACATAGTTCCAAACTTGTTTATGCTGATGAGTTTGACCCCTCAGTGACCATGTACAATCTAGTATGTTTAGTTGATATTGGCTTGGCTAATTTTTTCCAGATAAATGGCCTATTATCTTTGATTGACCTTTATTTGTGCTAATATATGCATTTGGATTGTACAGGCAGTTTGTTGGTTTCATTTGCATGAATATGTAAAAGCATTTTCAATTTTGGAAGGGTTGTTTCAGAACATCGAACCAATAGACGAGGTAAACAGTTACTGCAGATTCTGAAGTATTTATAATTCAAATCTGCTTATTGACTCATGAATTTGCACACAGGAAATAGCCAAGCGCATTTGTCTGTTACTGTTGGATGTTGCATTACTTACTCGAAATGCAGCAAGATCAGCTGTAAGTTGTACATTTCCAACTGTTTGTTTCTCATAATTTTTAATCTTTTGCTCTCTTATACTGTCTTATCAATATCATGATTTACTTACTACATTGAAATTATCTTTCCAACAACTTATGAAGGGATCAATTACTTTTGATTACAGGAAATATTGATGATTATGGGGGTCTTGATTTTAGTTTCATATTGTGTAATTGTAAATTTGTACTTAATAGCGTGCAACCCATAGAGGTTAAGTTTAGATGTCTTTAGTTTCCTTTTATTTCCTTGTGGCAATTACGGTTAGATAAGCAGATAAGACAGAAACATAAAATTCTCATATTGATAGGTTTTGCTAGGTTGCCTTGGACGATAAATATTGTCCAATGTTTATTGTTCCGATGGAGAGAAGAACCTATGATTAGCTTTTCGGGAAATTTCCAAACGAACAATTTCAACAAAATCTTTCAATTTAATTGTAATTAATAGGTGTGCAACCCATAGAGGTTTAAGTTTAGATGTCTTTAGTTTCCTTTTATTTCCTTGTGGCAATTACGGTTAGATAAGAAGATAAGAAAGAAACATAAAATTCTCATATTGATAGGTCTTGCTAGGATTGCCTTGGACTATCTTTTGCATCTCCAAAGCAGTCTGGGTGAAAAGGTCAAATTGTGATGATTATAAGTCATAAGTGCATTTGTAATTATGATCAGTGATGGATTACTTCAGTGGAGCTAGGGTGTGTATTTGGTTGTTTGGTTTCTGTTTTTGAAAAAATTGCACCAATCTGGACCAAAATAAACTTGGTTTGGTTTGGTTTCCTCTTTTCGGTTTGGTTTTTTCGTCTGTGTCATATAAGATAATATGGATCTAATACAATCAAATAGTACCATATTTGAATGATGAAAGAAATAATTATTTGAACAATGAGAAGTAGTAATGTCAAATCTCTTGAATACCTTTTCTAAATTCGATTCACATGGTTGAAATAATTAATTAATGAACATTATTAACAAGATAGTAATACATTTGATGCTGTAGTCAACAAACACTCCTAGTCTCCTATAAAAGCATAATGCAACAATCAAAATGAACAAATTTTCACGTCTAATATCATTATTAGAGTTAACTGTAGGTAATATTTAATGCTAGTTGATTCCTTTACGAAGAACCATATGCCAAGAATTAAATGTGTTTTAAGTAGAAGTTACCTTAGGATTTCTCTCTAAGTAAAGAAAATTTGATGAATGAATATGTGATAATTCTTTCTTTTTTTTAAATTTTCGATTTTATTGTTTCAAATCTGAAACCAAATGGAGAAACCAAAATTTTAAAATAGTTTATCCGAAATCAACCAGAAACCTAAAAACCAAACCAAATAACAAAAAAGGTTTACTTTCGGTTTGGTTTTTCTGTTTAATATGAATAACACACATTTGTAAATGGATTTCCTCTGTTCAATTTTTGATCAGTAAAACTCTCATTTTGGAATGCAGCTCACATATACAGCCACAAAAGCTACTTAAGTAGAATTTATCCACAATTTTCTGCAATATGTGCTAGTACTTTTTTCACCATTTTTTCTTGTTTTGATGATATCTCTTGTTGATCTGATTAATGAATTTGAATTTAGCACCTTAGCGGGTGTTCTACAATATCAGCTTATTGTTATTGAAGGTTTGTTTTTTTCTGGTTTCCTTTTAAGATAATAAGGCCATTCTGGTGATTACTAATTTTTCCAAAGGATATCTCTTTCATCGAATGGTACTTTATATGCATACACGAATACCATTCATGAGTTATTGGTAATCTCATTCTTCATTAAGTTTTGAAGTGATGTAATTTATTTGAGTGCTGGGCTTCAAGATCCATTTTCCTCAGGACACCATATGTGGGTTAGAATGGTGTTTCCTCATTTTGGTCTAATATAAGAAATATTGATGTTGTCGCGACTCCGAAGACCATAAGGATGCAACATCTAAGTTTAAGAACTGCTTCCTAATGTTTGTATTAAGTGAATTCACTCACAGAAGCAGCTACTGTTACTTGAGGTTCCCATAACAATTTTAAAGAACAAGGTGGGATTTCCTTGTGAGAGATTACCATTTATACTTGCTCTACTCTTTTTCTTTTTTTGTAATGACAAAAGTGTTGAGGCCTCTGTCACTAACATACAATTAGATGGAATAAATTCACTTAGTATCATCCCTACAGGGAATACCATTTGTATTTGCTGTATCTGTCTCCTGACTGATTAAGCTTTGGTTTAATTTTTCTGTTTTCTTCCTTTTTATTACTTCTTTCTAATATTGTTTCAAATGAGTGATGCTAGGTGATTGTAGGGTGGTGAACTTTGAGTTATGGTTTAACACACTTGTATAAAATATTGCAGGCTTTGAAGTTTGTGATGAATGGTTTAATGTCAGTAGTTTTGTCATGTACAGCTGCAACTGTTGCAGTAGTTTTTGAAATGAGCTAATATATGCTGCCTTTAATGGTTTTGGACTAGTTTTATTTATTATTGTTCTAGTTCTTTTATTAAAAGGTAAGTAGTATTGATATCAGCACTAAGAAGGTGCTATTGTTACATCCAAAAGATTACAGGAGAGAATTAAAGAGAAGACCTGACTGCCTATACAAAAGATTCTATGAGCTGTAACTATGATTAAGCTTCATTTACCCACTCTAACAGCAAAAAGATAACATAAAACAATCAGATTTTACTTTCAGTTCATAGTTCTGTTCATCTTCAAAACATCTTCTGTTTCTTTCTTGTTTTTCTCTATGCACCACCAAATGCAAGCAGGAATTGTATACCAATCTTCTTTAACTTCTTGTCCAAACCTTTTCTATGCCAGCACAGAAGAAAATCCTTAGGGTTTTGTCATTATTGTTATATTTAAAAGGATGATTATTGAACGTTCATGCTCTATTTGTAGTTTTATTATTTCTATAGCTAAATGAAGATTTTACTATTTTTATGAAGGATAGTTGTGTTCAGTTTTTGTTTCCCATTGTTGAAATTTTGCAGTACTTTTTCTAGGATGGTGGAATCTGTGTTGGAGTCTCATGTTTGTTTTCTAGTTCTAGTACATTGCCTCTTTTCCTTTTTGACTGTATGTAGCGAACTTCTTTTAGAATCTTTGTTCCAAATAGTTTAATGGTGATTCTTGCTCCCAGGATGTGATCAGCTATGTGGAGAAGGTCTTTTGTAGCAGTAGTTTATTGACTCATGTTGACAGTGGAAACTCCGCACCGCCAATAGCTTCAGCCGTTTTGAAATCGGCTTCATTTCCCAGCAATTCAACTATTTCTGATGCATCTAATCCAGATTCACCTGCTGCTGGGATAACCTCCGAAGGTTCTTTGTCTAGGACATTATCAGAAGAGGGACTTGAAGATGATGCTCTGCATTTAATATCGTCCATGGAGATTGGTGGGCAGAACCTACCACGACAGTCTGGCTTGAAATCTTCAAATGATTCAACAAGGAGCCAAGCTGATGAATCTATCTCAACTGCTGATATGAGGATTAAACTGCACCTTTGCAAGGTCCAATTTCTTCTCCTCACCAGGAATCTTAAGGCAGCTAAGCGTGAAGTTAAGATGGCTATGAACACAGCACGGGGGAAGGATCATTCTATGGCTCTCTATTTGAAGTCCCAGCTTGAATATGCTCGTGGGAATCATAGAAAAGCAATCAAGCTCTTGATGGCATCAAGTAATCGGGCAGAAACGGGATTTTCTAGCTTATACTACAACAATCTGGGGTGCATATATTATCGACTTGGCAAGCATCACACTTCTTCTGTACTTTTTGCCAAGGCTCTGAGTAATAGTTCATCTCTCCGGAAAGAGCGACCTTTAAAGCTCTCAACCATCTCACAGGATAAGTCTCTTCTCATAACATATAACTGTGGTGTGCAGTACCTGGCTTGTGGGAAACCATTGCAGGCTGCAAGCTGTTTCTACAAGGCTAGTCAGGTTTTCTACAATAAGCCTCTTTTATGGTTACGTGTTGCAGAATGTTGTCTAATGGCCCTTGAGCAGGGACTGCTCAAGTCCAGTGGTGTTGCTGCTTCTGACAGGTCTGAAGTTAAAGTTCATGTTGTTGGACAAGGAAAATGGAGGCAACTTGTTATGGAGGATGGGATATCAAGAAATGGACAAGAAAGTTTTTCGGGTAAGGAAGATTTGGCGACTAAGGATAGACAGCCTAAGTTATCGGTACCATTTGCTCGTCAGTGTCTTCTGAATGCTTTGCATTTATTGAACTGTTCTGAATCAAAAGGTAAGAAATCCACACAGCCTCATGCTTCTGGTCTGGAAGAAAGTGAAACAAGAGAAGCAGTACCATCCAAGACTGCGAACTGTAAGACTGGATCAACTGCCGAGCCTAAGGCACTGAACGTGTCAGCATCAGGTCAGGTTAATGCAAATGGGGAGGTGAAAGAGCAAAAGGGTGTGAGCAGTCAGAATGCCTCCTTATTGAGTTCTGTCGGTGAGTATGAAGCCACTTGTAGAAAAGAGAATCTGATGATTGAGCAAGCTGTATTGGCTGATTTGGCTTTTGTAGAGCTGGAATTGGGAAATCCATTGAAGGCTCTTGCAATTGCAAGATCTCTTTTGAAAGTCCAAGAATGTTCTAGAATATACATCTTTCTTGGCAATATATATGCAGCTGAAGCTCTATGCTTGCTAAACCGGCCAAAGGAAGCTGCAGAACACTTGTCAACGTATATCTCCAATGGCAAGGGTGTTGATCTGCCGTTTAGTGAAGAGGATTCTGAAATGTGGAGGCAGGAGAAAACGTTGGATTCTGAAGATGCTAGTGGTGGATCAGTGGCTTTGAATCCCTTTCCATCTGAGGAATCTCAAGCATTTGTGTTTGTTAAGCCAGAAGAAGCCCGCGGAATTCTCTTCACAAACTTAGCTGCCATGTCTGCTGTGCAAGGAGACATTGAACAGGCCCAAAATTATGTGGTACAAGCACTTTCAACAAAAACACAGCGTCCTGAAGCTATTCTTACTGCAGTATACGTGGATCTTCTATGTGGGAGGGCACAAGAAGCGATCACCAAGTTGAAACTCTGTAGTCGTATTAGGTTCCTACCAGGCATTCCAGCTTTAAATGGTGGTTCATCGTGATGATCTATATCGGTGGTTTTTTACTCTTCTCTTGTCCAGCCCCACCTTTCACTTATGAGTCTTAGCAAGCAGGTAGTTCAGTGATAGAGGAGTTGTACCATATATATAGCTCAATTCAGGAATAAGTTTTCGTTTTCTCAAAGTTTTCATGTTTTTCACCTTTAAGTTTGCAGTTTTAGGTTTCAGGAAGTGATGGGGATGGTGTGGCTGAGATTATTTTGGTTCCTTTTTTTCATACAGAGAGCCCCCAGTCTAGTTCCCTTTTAAGAGATATGATATNAGGGTTTTGCTTAGAACAATTTTGGTGCCTAAGACTAGGATATATAGAGGTGTTTTATGAGCTCTCATGAAAGATGAATCGTGAACTTAGTCATTTCGTTCATAAATTTATTTTGATCTTCAACTATTTGGCTTTCATTATACTGCTGTAGTTTGGATGAAGGGATTTCCTTTTAACCATGTTCTTATATATTAACTTCTTATCTTACTTTACCCCTTTTAACATTTACGGGTCGTTTGTTAGGAAGTAAGTTATCCCCGGATCGGATAATCTGAGACTGTTATTCCATTCTTAATGAGGAATGAGGAATAAGGAATAAATAGTTTCAAGAGTAATTTTTGGATGGGTTCATCTTACAATTGATTGAGATAAAATTTTTGGACAAGTTATCCTCAATGTAGGGTGAGTTATTTCAGTGTTTTATTCTAACCAAGTATGGAAAATCACAAGACTATTTATTTCTTATTTCTGATTGAGGGTGAATAACAATCTCGAATTATCCTAATTCAAAATTAGTTATCTCGGATAACTTACTTCCCGACCAGACGAACTCTTGGTGGTCGGAAAACAAAGCAACCCTTCACGTGTTGAAAGGGAGTGATAATTTCCTTGTACAATATTTTTCCCACTTCAATCAAATCCTTGTCGACGTTGGAATTCAGATTTTCTAACATAAATTTTTTTTTCCCTTTCCCAATCCTATTAGTAGTAGGAATCATATTCCACAATTCAAATAAACAATGGTCTTAATTATTACATCTACCTATTGCACAACAACCATGTAGTGCCTATATATAAAATACCCTTTAGAATGGGGAGACATATTTCTCATAGTAACCCAAAAAAAAAAAAAAATCTATTTTCAAGAATCTTGGTTCTTTTAGATATGAAGGTGATAGCAGCCTATTTGTTGGCCCAATTGGGTGGAAACAACAACCCCATAGCCAATGAATTGAAGAAGATATTGAATTCTGTTGGAGCAGAGATTGATGAGGTCAAGATTGAGCTATTATTGTCACAAGTAAAAGGCAAAGACATAAATGAGTTAATTGCTGCTGGCAAACAAAGGTTGGCTTCTACTATGTCCTTTGGATGTGTTGGTGTTGCAAATAATGCTAGTGTTGTTGATGTTGGACAAGTTGTTGCTGTTGTTGAAGAGAAAAAACAAGAAAAGAAAGTTGAGAAGGAGGAAGAATCTGATGAAGAAGATTTCAATTTTAGTCTCTTTGATTAGATTAGTGGTATTGTAGAGTTTAGTTTAATTTGGTTTTATTTTATGCACTAGCTAGCTTTGTTCGGAGGCGAATTCAGTAATTAAATTTTATGAATTTAATTTTAAGTTTTTTTCTTCTTATTTTCATATTAAAATTATCAAAATTTTAAGTTACGAGTGAATTCGACATCGTAATGATTGGCTCTCCTGATTTTGTTGAGGAGAAAAAGGAGGAAGAGGAATTTTATGATTTTAATTTTAATTCTCTTTGATTAGATTAGTTACATTGTGTTATTAGTCATGTTAATGTTGTTTTAGACTTTGAGTTTTAAAACAAATTCAAGATTTGAATTCTATGATTTTAATTTTTAAATTATAAATTCTCATATATTATTTATTACAATTTTATTGAATTTTATATATAAATTTATGTGAAATTCGTGTTCTAGTGAACCTGATAACCAACAATATCGTTTAAATTGCAGAGGCAATACAAATCACAAGGGAGATTAATGTAACTAGTATTGTGGAGTTCTTCCATGGTTAAATTTATATAACCATAATTTGCATAAAACAAACTTTAACAAAAATGCTAAATTTTGTGATACCTTCTTAGTGTTAGGTGTTTGCCCTGATTTTTCTAATTATATTTGAATTTTTTCTTTAGTGTCTTCGATATTTGGCTAATTTATTGAAGTTACATATTGAAGTCTCCAAAAACTCAGATTTGTGACGATTGATGCTGCATTGATTATTATCTTTATTTGGTCCGTGAAAGAGTGAAAGGGTCACCACTAAACAGTCAAAGCGCATTTCCTCACAGTTTCTTTTCTTCTCAAGTATTTGTTATTTCATCTTATCTTAGATAGGCTATTTTCCGATCCAATGCCATCAAAGACGAGGGGAAAACCTCGAGAAGTGAAATATACGAGATCAATAGAGCAATTTACTTTAAACTATGTTGAAGAAGAAAAGGTAAAATAACAAAGAAAATGTATTATTCTTTCAAGCCTCAAAAGACATTCTCATGAATGATCAAACCTATGGTTTTAATAGTACAAATTTATCTGAAAAATTCACCTTAAGAACGAGAAAACCGACTAAACAGTTGTTCCATATTTAACCAACTCTTGTTGTCGCGTTGAGGAGGCTTGATTGGTACCAGGCTCTAAAAGAGCACAACCTCATATAGATGCATATACAACTTAAGAATACATTCTTAAGTAAATTATAACTTGACCAACAAAATCAGGCTTCACAGTTTCATACAAAATCCAACTGTTCCTCTCACAGGCGCGACATCGGTACATGGCTTCCATTTCCTTGAAGAAAAGGGTAATCTGTGTATCCCACAATTGGATCTTGAGTGTAGAATGTCTTCCTATTATACTTATTTAGAGGTGCATTGAGCTTGAATCTCGTAACCAGATCAGGATTAGCAATGAAAAGACGACCATATGACACGAGATCAGCATCACCCTGTGCCACAGCTTCAATTCCTAGCTCCCTAGTGTATCCACCACTGCAAATGAACGTCCCTAAGTAGGCGTTTCTCAAAGTCCTCATTAAACGCGCCTCCTCCTCTTCACTGCCAAGTCTGCCTGCTTCTGTTTGCCCATAGGCTACATATCGGGGCTGTGTCGCATGAAGATAGGCAAGTTTGGATTGGAAATGAAGCTGTATTTGGTTTAGTCTTTCAACAACTGCTAAGCCTAGGCTGAGTGGATTAGAGTCCATGGCATCAAGATGATCTATTGCTGGTGAAATCCTCACGCCTACGCGATCAGCACCTATTGCTGCAACAACTGCTTGAACCACCTGTGTTATGAATTTGCACCGGTTGGCAAGTGATCCACCATACTCATCTGTCCGGTCATTGATCCCATCTTTCAAGAATTGGTCGATCAAGTAACCGTGAGCTCCATGGATTTCAATACCATCAAAACCTGTGCATAGTAGGATTTTCAGGTGTTTAGACTAATGCAACAAAATGAACCAAAAATAGAAAAGGAAAGAAAAAGTAAGCAATAGGAGAGAAGAAACATTTGCTATTGCTAACTAATGGATGGTCTTCACACTTGTGGATACCTATGCCACAGGTAGCATGAAGTGACACTTAAAAATTCAATATTAGACAAATTCTTGCATTAGATGTGCAGTTGGCTGATTTTCTGACTTCTGAAAGTATCGATTTTCTGACTTCTGAAATCATGAGGTTGGCTGATGCATTTCTTCCGTTTGGTTATATACTTGACTGATCTTTTGGTTAGTGTTCGTATATTGAGTCTCTTTCCACTCCCAAGACTTCAACTTTTTTTCAAGTGAAACATATGTTCAAACACAACTTCAACTTCCAAAAACTCGTTTTTCCAAATTACAACTACATCTTATGTCCAGACGCCTTTAGAAACTCTCTGATTTTAACTGTTTGAAACATTTGGTTTGCAGGATGAACTGAGGTTTAGGAATCTTGTGAGCAGGAAGTTCTATAATCTCTACTGTTGTGAATAGAAAGAAATAACACAACAGAATGAACTTAGAATACTTACATAACGAAAAAAATGATCAACATAAACAATGACATACCTGCTTCAATAGCATTCAAGGCCGCCTTGCGATAATCTTCAACCACTTGTGAGATCTCATATGTTCCAATTGCTCTTGGTTTTGGATAAATTCCATGAGTTCCATCAGGCATTAGTATTCTCCACCTCTTTGATATTGGCTTCTCAGTGGATGATATTGGTGCAGCTCCACCAGGTTGATACACTAATGGAATTGATAAAACATGAGCTTAATTAGACTACTCGGTCAATAGCTATTTAACTTTCGTGTTTGAACTGTCAAGAGTAATGGAGATAAAGACAACAACCACATATCTGGTATAATCCCACAATGTGAAGTTTGAGGAGGATAGAGGGTACGCAGACCTTACCTCTACTTCAGAAGCAGAGAGGTTATTTTTGATAGACCCTCGGCTCAAGAATAATAATGGAGATAAAGAGAGGAATGAAAATGCAGTAATGATAGAAAAACAGAACTTGCTGGAAAAAAAGCAGAACGAAATGAGGGAGGAAAACATGTGCTCTCTAGCAACAGGCGTTTCATGTACTGCCTCAGAGAGAAAAAGCAATGCATCTAAACAATATTTTTCTTTATACACATAGTATCTGGATTAGCTTGTGCATCTTGATTATTTTATCGATTACTTCTACCTTCCAGCAATGCGTCTAGAATATATTTGTCTTTATACTGGTGGTGTCGGGATTAGCTTGGCGCATCTTTACTATTTTATTGAGTACCTTCTATCTTCCGGCGATGTATCTAGACAATATTTTCTATATAAAGATGGTGTTTAAACTAGTTTGCATGCAACTCGACTATTTCATCAAGTGTTTTCAACCTCCCATAAATGCATTTAAATAATACTTTTCTTTATTTGAACTAACTTGTGTACATCTCAATTGTTTCACCAAATACTTTCTGCCTCCCATCAATACATGTAGATAATATTTTGCTTTATAATGATGGCATTTTTGTGCTAGCTTGTGCACACCACAACTATTACACCAAATACCTTCGTCCTCCCACCAATGCATCTAGACAAGATTTTTCCTCAACTATTGCACCGAATGCCTTCGTCCTCCCACCAATGCATCTAGACAAGATTTTTCTTTATAACGATGGTGTTTAGATTAGTTTGCGCACATCTCCACTATTTCGCCGAATACCCTCTACCTCCTATCAATGCATCTAGACTATATTTCTTTCTTTTTTTTTATAATGGTAGTGTTTGGACTATCTTGCGCACACCTCAACTATTTCACCAAATACTTTCTACCTCCAACCAGTACAACAACAACAATACACCCAGTGTAGTCTCACAAAGTGAGATCTAAAGAGGGTAAAGTGTACGCAAATAGAGATAGAAATACCTATTTCCGATAGACCTTCAGCTACCTCTGACCAGTACAAGTATGGAGTTAAATGCATTCAGCTGCCTCCGACCAGTACAAGTATGGAGTTAAATGCATTAGCAATATGTCCATTCAAAATGGTCAAAGAGTATCACCTTCATGAGAAGCACGACCAACATGCCAGAGCTGACAAAATATGACAGCACCCTTTGCATGCACAGTATCAACAATTTTTTTCCATGCCTCCACTTGCTCCTTTGTGAAAATCCCTGGCACATGTGGAAACCTGAAAAAAGAAAAA